>LT649340.1:0-36026 GCA_900128395.1 Stramenopiles sp. TOSAG23-2 | reverse complement strand
AATAAACAACAAACAATGAAAAAATTATTATTGTTATGTATGATTTGTATCGCTGCACCACAATTGTTGGTAGTTGCGACGGGTAAGAGTTGTTATCGTGGGGAAGGCCTTAGAAATATTGTCCTTGATAGTGGTCGATGTGAGAATTTTGTGATGTTAAAAACAGACTGTCAAGATTTGGGGAAAAATAATGTTGCTTTCTTTACATACGGGCCAAGAGACAATAAGGACATATTTTCGTATACGAGTTCGACGCTACCTCCTGGTTGTATCTCATTTACAGGTCAATATGATACTAGTGTAAGTTATGAAGAGTATAACTTTAACTACGAATCAGCATCAACAGCTAATTGTAGCAGTCAAACGAAGTGCATGTGCCTTGATTCCGAATGCACTCCATGCCCTAGAAATTATTACTCAAATGGTGGTGTGGATGCCACATGTATCAAGTGTCCGTCGGATAGACCGTATACATGTATTGGGAAGGACTGTGCAGGTACGGGTGGTACGATTGATTCTTGCCAGGCTAGTCCCAAAACATGTAAACCTGGGGAAGGTTTGCAAGGGGATTCTATTTGGGATTCTATTGGTCCTTGCGATAATGATATAGCCACTTATCAAGAATGTCAACAAACAGCAGCGTTAAACCAACCTGCAGATGGGAATAAAGGAATAATAAGTGTTCCAAGCTCCCTCTCCCATTATGGTCTACCAAATCGGAAGGATTTGCCAAAAGGATGTATCGCTCTTCGTACAAAAAGTACTACCCCCACTTTACGTTATTTTTTCAATGAAAATATATATAATGATGAAAACACACAATCAACACTCAGATGCAGCAGTGAATATAAATGTGTATGCAAACCGAAGACATGCGCCCCTTGCCCCGCTAATTATTACTCTGAAGGAGGTGGTGTAACCTGCACAAAATGCCCTCTCTTCTTTGGCTCATTACCCGGTGCTACAGGATGCATGGACACTGGGACTATTGCGCTTTTGAATAATAGTATTGCGGTTTTAAAGAAACAAGATGAAATAATTGCTACATTAAAAAACACATGTTCAGCTTCAGCAAATAATGGCGGTAATAATGGAAGGCGGCTTAATATTCTTTGTGGCAAAGGAAATACTAATAAAGATTCTAAAGATTCAAAGCAAAATATTAACACCAATAATGATGATGATGTGTCGAAAGATTCTAATAATAAAGATTCAAAGCAAGATAGTAACATCAACAATGATGATGATGTGTCAAAAGATTCTAATAATAAAGATTCAAAGCAAAATAGTAACATCAAACAAGATGATGATGTAGCTAAACAACAGAATAACAATAATAATGAAATGTCGACATCAGTAATTATCGTTGTTATTATATTAGTTGCTCTTGCACTTTTATCTTGTGGTGGTTTTATACTTTATACACAAAAATACAAAAAAAAACATGATGCAAAAAATAAATTGCATAACAGAAATACATGGAATATGAATGCAATTGAATTAAAGCAAAGAAACGAACCAAAAAAAACGAGTAATAAAGTTACATTAGACATTAATAGTAATGGTAACAGTACTGATGATAAAATAAAGAAATTTAATTTAAATCCATTACGTACATCTGCTATCGGGTTTGGCATTGAAGATGTACTACCAATTGTTGATAAAAAATCAAAACCAAGTCGGAAATCTGTTTTAAATCCTGAGGGTGATGATGCATCAGATAATCAACAACAATGGATTGAGTACATTGATGAAAATAGTGGTAACCCATATTATCATAATGCAACGCTTGGAGTAACACAATGGGAATTACCTGCTAATGTGATTTTTCAAAAAGTTTGAAGTCACAACATACCGACCACTCCAATCGCAAGCAAGACTTGCAATTTGTCAGAAAATATACCAATATAGGTAATTAATAGCTTTCGCAAAGCTACCCAGAACTCATGCATGTAATTGCCTCTGGAGAAACCATCGTACAACATACCAAAACGAACTTGGGTCAATGCAGAGTCCAGCTGATTAGTATAATATGGTTATAGCTAATTTTATAAGCATGCATTTAACATGCACATCATAGTGCCATAATTTAAAAAATAAAAAAATTAAGTATAATAACGACGAGGATAACTATATAATAAACCTGAAAGGCCCGTGAGGCTGGAACCCCTGTCCCGGAATGTTTGATATTTTTTAATAAATCCGAATGGGCATTTAATTCTATTTAAGGATGAAAATAAATGTTAAAAGTTGAAAAAGGAGAGGGACAAAATAATAATATGCAGCACAATAGCACACTGCAATAAAAAAATGAATAATATGAATTAATACTGTAATGAATTAATTAAGCCATATTTTAATATAATTTATTATTGAAATTATTGATTTTAATTAGATCGGATCCTCTCTTGATTGATGTGATGATGAATACAGGTAATTTGATTATTGAGTGAAAGGGCCTCATGATAATTTTATACATCTTACTGTACTATTTTGGAACATAATAACTGCTATTGAAAGTTTAAGGTTTTTAAAATCAATTTCTCATCATCTCATTTTTATTTTTTAGAGAAAAACGTTGGGAAAACATACATATATATATTAAAAATATGTACATGATATGCAATATGAAATTACTTGATAACGAAAGAAAAACGCAATTCTTAAAAGTATATCAAACCATAATACAAGTTGGCAGATACATATCTAACTAACACAACCATTAACATCGGCGTATACAGAATGGGAGATTACGCGCAACATCAACAAAGTAACCATCAATTGAAAATATTATTGGCAACGTTAGATAATACATTACTACATAAAATCAATGAGTTTTTATTTTTTGGAAAAAAACCCAAAGAGAATCATAATGACTCCAACAATTTAACGTTACCAACAACAATTACGTTTCAACAATTGATGATTATGTTGTCGTATAATTTGTATATATATATTGAAGTTGATTTATCATATCATAATTTAAATGATGAAAAAATCATTCATTTAACAAATGAATTACAAAATAGTAATCATGGACATCCAAACACAATTGAAGACATTGATTTAACAGATAATTATATCAACGGCACTGGAGTAATATCACTCTCTCATTTTTGGTATTCTCAAACTGCACATATAAAATCATTCTATTTGGGATATAATAATATAGGAAACAATGGTGAAAAAGCAATTGCAAATATTTTGAGAAAAAACAGAACACAATTAGAAGTATTATCACTTTGTTCAAATAATATTGATGGTGGAATTGCAATTGCTAAGGCATTACAGACAAATACAAAATTACAATTATTAAATTTGCATTCAAATAATATTTCTGATAGAGGTGTAATCGAATTTTCAAACGTTTTAGCAATCAATACAACATTGATGTTTTTAGATCTAGACAATAATAATATATATGATAAATCAGTGATTGAATTAGCAAATAGTTTGATTTCAAATAAAAATTCTTCCTTAGAATCTTTATCATTAGCAGATAATTATATAAGCGAAGAGGGTGGAATTGTATTAGGAAAAATGATCTCAAGAAATAAAAAATTATCCAAGCTTCATTTAGATCGCAACAGACTTGGTAATCGTGGTGTTACATCTATTTTATTGGGAATGGAAACTAATTGTTCAATAAAAACATTAGGATTGAGTAGTAATGATTTCAATGATACTGTAGCAATTGCAATTGCAGATATGTTTGATGTCAATTCCACATTAATTAATTTGAAATTGGATTTTAATGATATGACTGATTTTGGTGCAAAAAGCATTTTTAATATATTGAAATATCGTGGAAAGGTACTCAAATTAAAAACATTATCATGCAGTTACAATCAATTTTCAGATGCAGGAATAAATTTATTAGATCAAATAATGGAACTAGTTGATAATCAAATCACAATTTATACATTTGGAAATGTGAACGAGACACCGCATGTATATACAGATAGTGAATTGGAAGAGCTTAAATTAAAATATATGGTTGAAAAATAGTGTGATATTATCATAGAGAGTAAAAAACGTATGATAATACCCAAAATTGTTTTATTTAAATACGTCGATAATTTATACGTATTTTAAAAAAAATATTCGGTACGAAGTTCGTAATGAGATATATTCGTAAAATATTTTTAAACCACACATTTTTTTAAACGAGAGAGATTTTTTGCTCATTCCTCACCACCCACACAAAACCCGTTTTGATAATTGCATACAGTATTGTTGCAACGCGCTGGATAGCAGTAAAGCCATGTTTGGTCATGGTAATTACAATGTAAACTACATTGTTTTACACATCCAGTATTCGGCTGGCTCATAGCAAGAGCAAAAGTTGATCCTGCCGGAACAGATTCAACCCATCCATTGGAACATAGCGGACTACCTGCCAGGTAAACTTCTTCTAATCTTGGCAAGTCAAAAAAAGATGCTGGTAAGCTAGTAAAACTTGAATTACGAAGATCTAAAAGTAAGAGATTATGCAATGCCCCGTTTGGCACTTCTGGAAGACTTGTTACACGTGGTAAGTCAATAAGACGTAACTCAATCAATACCGGAGACGTATATATAGACTCTGGAATTTCTTTTATCATTTCGTTTGAAGAAATATCCAATCTTTGTAAATTTGACAATGAATTAAATACCGGGGCAGGAATATTGCTTACGTCGTTACTAAACACGGAAAGTGAAGATAACATATAATTTTCCCCTACCAAAATAGGAATTTCTGTAATTCTATTATGTTCCATATAAACACCGAACAACGATTCTTTGCTTGACGCCATATTTGGAAATGTTTCAAGTTCATTATAGTCCAAAATGACAGAAATTAAATGTTCACATTTGTCTAATTTAAGTGTTTGTAAACTGTTATTGGAAAGAAAAAGTAACTTCAAATTAGTATGCCTTTCACACAGATTATCAGGCAATTCTTTCAGTGGGCCATGCTCAGCTAGAATTTGGCTTAGCGCCGACATTTCGTTCATCATGCCATTGTTTTTGTACGGGAATTCGGTATAATTATGACTACCTCCAAACCCCCAAGAAAGAATCAAGCAGTTGCAACTAGGAACCACCACAGTTCCGCAATAAGGTACTTTCGCCGTACATCTGTTCCACAACTGAGCATCACGTGCTGTACATTCTTCATCACCAGTTTTCAGTTGAGCAATTTGCACTATTAATAATGCAAACATAAATGCCCCAAATAAAGCATTAATAATAGCAAAAAACAATTGTATTGGCCGTTTAAAAAAAGTCATTTGTTTTTTTATTACTACCTCTTCATGTTTGGCTCCAAATAAACTCATGCGTCGTCTTGAAGCTCTCATACTCATTCTTTGTTCTGCTTCATATCGTATAGAACGAAGATCTTCTATTATAAACTGCCTTTGTATAGTCTTTAATTTGACATAAATGCCCAACGTTGGAAGAAACATAATCTGTAACATTGTGGGAATGGTGATCGGCAATCCAATTACAAAAAAAAGGACAACTAAAGGAAATGCAACGCAGAAAAAATCCACTAATAAATCAATAAGTGCTTGATTATCCCGTGTATCTGACGTTATTTTTCCTCGAAATAATATAAACGCATTATGAAAAGATTCCAACATAAGCACCATAAATATTGTCCAAACATACTCAACTTTCATGTTACAATTATAAATTGTAAATATATTAATTAATTGATTCAAGTGCTCCATCATTTCTGACACATTCAATTTCAACAAGTAATAATCTCCTTCAATGTAAAAGTAATTGGAATAGAAATTAATTATATTTTCATATTTTATCATTTCAAGAAACGTATTATTTCCTGATTTTTTTCGAACATATACTTCTTCCATTTTATCCTTTTCCGTAACAGCGAATAAAATTTTATCTGTCATGAGCCTTGCGCTTCGAAACGCATAGCAAAAGGTTAAAAAGAATCCTATGGAAATTAATAAAAATATAATTGTAAATGGTTTCTCTAAGTTTCTGAATCCGGTATATAAGTACCATGTGTAAAACATTAAACCTGCTAACAACAGATTAAAGAGTTGTATAAATACTATACTGGGCCGACACATTGTTCTCCTTATTATATTATCTGGAAATTCCAAAACTTTGGTTTTCTTCGGCATTCTTTTCTTAACAACAGGTTTTTTACTACCATTGCTACTGTTTACTCCTGCTTCTTTTGGCATTGGGTTCTCCATCATTTTTATTTCCACATTCTTCATATTAACACATGTATACGTTTATTTCTTCTTCTTTTCAATTGTGCGATTACAAAAAATTCGAAGCAACAATAATCATTCTCTTTCTGCGGAAGACGTCAAAAGTTGCTTTGTCAAAAAAAAGAATTTTGGAAAGGACATTTCATATATATTTGTTCATATATAATTTTTAAATCAGCATATCTATTTTACCGAGATTCATCCGAGAGAGATGTTTACCAGGTTGCTGGTTTGTCGTTCCTTTGGTTCTTAACCATTTTTATGATAGGATCTTGTATCTGTTAGTATATACTCAGTGCTACACCATGCTATTATTATTTACATTTCTTGCACTTCACTCTTGAGGAGCGATGCTTTTGTTCATATGAGAATAGCAGCTAGATATGCAAGGTCCTATACAAATGTCATTATCTTGATATACTAACAAGTGTACGAAAGTATGGAATTGAGGATTTTTTTTTTCCAATTTTGTAGTAGGGGGGGGAATATAAATCCTTTGCACTTTTACTTTGTGCACGAAACTATATATATAACAACACAACAAAAAAGTGTTTCTTGAGACAGACGATCGATAACTAAACCACAGGCAATTTAATTCATTATAGACAACGCATATTAACTCGTTTGGTTGCGAACGTGGATCGATATAGAATTGCATAGTATCAAAAGATGAAATTTCTAATTCTGTGTGTAGTGGTTGCTAGTTTCTTTGTAGTTTCGTTTGGAGATACTTTAGAGACTAGTCATCAAAAAGTAAGTTTACTTCGCCATGGTTTAAACAAAAGAATGAGAAAAAGTGACCTAGAAAGCATTAAAGGTATTGGTCCAAGTACAGCACGATTATTAAATAGTAATGGTATTAAGTCGAAAAGTGATTTAATTAAATATATTAATACACATACGTATGAAGAATGGTTAAGTGATTTTAAAAAGTTACGATCACGAAAAAGTTTAGGAAAGAAACTATACGAAAAGTTTGGTGGAAGTAGTAGTAGTAGCAATAGTAATAATGGTGAAAGCAGCACAACAAGTACTAGTGATGATAAACCAGAAGAAAGTGATTTAAATGGTATTAAAGGTGTTGGTTTGAAATCAGTGGAAGTATTATTTAGTAAAGGTATTAAATCTGAAATGGATTTAGTGAGATATGTGTCTAGTCATACAGAAGAAGAGTTTTTAATAGAGTTTAAACGATATAGGTACAGAAATAAACTTGCAAAGATTTTCTTTAGTAGGAGTTTTCGCAAGGAGAGGTTAAAATTGTTTGACAGGGCTCATTATGAAAAATCCATTGGAAAATCTAATGCAGGCAAAGAGATGATGAAGAAACTACAAGAAGATAGCCGAAAGAAAAATGAAGAAGAGAGAAAATTCAAAGACAAACAAAACGGAAAGAAAAAAAATAGAGACATGAATAAAGATAACTGGATAAGCAATAAAGACAAAAAAGCATTCCATAAAAACTGGAATGATTTAGCCAAGAAAATAAGAGCTACTGGTCTTGTATCTAAAGTTATTGAAGAATGCAAAAGTATAGAAATGGTACAACAAAATGATATGCATAATTATTGCAAAAATGATAAGTTCAACAAAGAGTATTTGAAACTGGGAAAAACACAACAAATGCTTGGTGATCGTACTCGTAATTTCAACCGGTTTATAAAATACGTAAAAAATAAAAGAACAGGAGAATTCAAACAACGAAAGGTAAAAAAATCTATCCTTAATCTTGTTGAAGCTGTTCAAGAAAGTCTGAAATTAAATGATCCAAGATCAAGTTCAAAACTATACAAAGCTTGCAAAGCTTTTTATCAGTCACAAACTGTAGAAACGACAAAAGATGTTGTATATCATTATAGAAAATGTAGATTCGGTCACCGTATCCTGCAAGATACGTTTCCTGCAGGAAAACTTCCTGGTACTTTACATACATATTGGAATAATGTGAATTTCTTAGATTATCAAAGTAAAGATAAAGCATTAAATCCAAATGTAAATGATCCATCCATGAAATGCCCAGTCAAAGAGCAAGATTATAATGATTGTGAAGCTAAATATGGTACAAATGCAAACGAGTGTGATAAACTTATGTATTTATATGTAAATGGATGTAAAAACGATGATGTAGTAGGTATATGGAATACATTTAAGACAACTATAAAATATGTTGATCAAGAAGGATTAGAAAATGAGTGGGATGATCCTGATTTCCATGATAAAGTATCAAAAAATATGTTCCGTAAAATGAAATTTGATAATAAATTACAGCTTACATTTAATTGTCAAAAACAACAAGCATTGTGCATTGCAATTATGTCAATTGGTAGTAAAAATCGAGCAAAAATGACATTTGAGTCGAAAGATGGTTCAAAATTGATAATTGAACGAGAAGAGGATGGAAAAGTTGAAAGGAAGTGTAGAAGATTCAAGAATGACGAGAACAAGTGTAATCAGTATCCTAGGGATTGTCAATGGCCCAAACATGAGAGCAATCCTGCTTGTGAAAAACGACCGATGAGGATTGGTGGTGTAATGTATAAGTTTGTGGCAGGTAATAGTATTAGTAGTAATAGAAGGAGATTGTTACGAGATGGCAGTAGCGGTGGCAACAGTTAAAATTTTTACACTGCCTCGGAATGCGTAAAAATTAAAAATTACGAGTAATATATATGCATATATCATATATATATATATAATATAGTATAATTAATGCAATAATTTATTTTTTAATTTACTCATGATAACATATATATAATATTATTATAATATTATACACTTATCGTGTACATGTTTACTATCAATATTACTGTGAACAATCGCCCTTATCAAATTCACAGGTTTCAACGTTACATTCAGCAGCACAGTAATTGTTTCCAAGTAATCTATTTTGACAATAAATTGAACATTGTGCTTTACATCCAGCACCAGCATCTGTAGAATCTCCGATCATCTCTTTAATATTTTTTTTTGTATCTAGCCAACCGTTTGTACAAATGGGGTTATTGTGCAAATAGATATACTTTAGCGTAGTTTTTAGTTTTTCTATATTCTCGGGAAGTGACACTATGCTATTATTTCTTAAATCGATATCATCTAATTCCAATAAATTTCCTATATCTTTTGGTATGTCAGAGACGTAATTATTTGATATTCTAAAATTTCGCAATGTCGTTATGGAAAATACACTTTGCGGAATAGATTTCAATGTATTGCCATCAAGAAATAAAGAATCTAATTTCAAATTATCAAAAATATTATCTGGCAGACCAATCAAACTGTTATTAGTCATAAAGAGTCGATTCAATGCTGTAGCTTTTTGTACACTAGCAGAAATGCTTGAAATATTATTATTATCAAATTCTAAATGCACTGTATATGTATTGCCCCAAATCGAGTCAGGTATTTCAATCAATTTGTTATTCGCCAATTTTAATGTATTTATTTTTATGTCACCTATTGATTTAGGTATATTGGACAAGGCATTGTAGCTTAAATCTAAAAATACTACTTTACTAAAACCTGTCTTAAATGTTTCTGGAAGTTTTTCCAACCGCCCATGATTCACTTTCATCACTTTCAATCCTGTCATTTCATTCATTTCTTTCGGTACCACCGTCCAATTATGCTTCTTCACATCTAACACAACACAATTGCATGTTGGTGCAAAGATGTCGCCACAAAATGGTACTTTCACTTTACAACTTTTCCATAACAACTCTGGTTCACACTGTACATCGTTTTGTACTGCTAAATGGGCAATTCCTATACACATAAATAAAATACCAAATATAAATTTACAACATCCAGCTCCCATATGTACAGCCTTTGGAATAGCTACTTGTTGTTGTTCTCCTATTTCATAATGACTTAAACCACGAAACAAACTTTTTCGATGTCTATCAACTTTCGCAGCAGTTTTTTCTTGTGCTTGTAAAGTTGCTTTTGCTGTACGAGACCGAATAATTTCTTCTAAAATGGTATCTAATTTCATCAACATCGTAAATGTTTGAATACATGTAATTTGTAACATATCTTGGACTGAAATAGGAACACCATAACCAAAATACATAACAAAGATTGGTACAATGACACATAAAAAATCCATACATGTATCGATAATTATTTGTCGATCTCTTTTTCCTGGATTGTTATCTTGGATCATAAATTTTGTAGTATGGAAACAATCGATACCTAACAAAATGCATAGAATAGATGTAATTTCTACAGGTAAAGAGCAAGTATAGACTGTGAAGACATTAATAATTTGATTCATGGATTCAATAATCTCCAACATATACAATTGCAGCAAATAATACTTTCCAATTATTTGAAAGTTGTTGCACCTAGATTTGGCTTTGTCAAACCAAGATGTAGTACTAGTATCTTTGTGTTCTTCTTCTTCTTCTTTACTTGCCGCATTTTCCTCTTCCATAAACTTCTTGACCATGTTTCTCCAGCGTATTAAGTAATAGAGAATTAAAAACAAAAAGAGACAGCCCATTATTACAAACGCCCACACAAAGTCTCTGTTGAACTTAACAAACCATGATGTGTATACATAGGTTATATATCCAAATAGACCGGATATGAGTAGCATACTCAACAGTACTAGTGTTCCATCCCAGCCAACGTGGGTGTAAAATGAAACTTCGACGTTCAACTTTTGTGTGTCGTCGGTTTTATCATCTTTAGCAGCAGTCAATTCGATGTCTTTGATAGTAGTGACAGATGTTTTTTCCATGTGATTCTTCGATTTAGTCATTATAATCCTTGTCTCTCTATATGGTGAAAATTGCCAGCGGCGATGATTGCATAGTGGTCAATAACCAATGGCGTTGTAAACTTTTTTATATTTCTTTTTGTTGTCGGTTCTTGTTGTTAGGATTAATATTCATTTTTTTACCTACTAGATACAATTGCAACTGCAATTGAAACAATGGAAATCCTAGATATATTGGTGCCGAGAGATTTTGACGAGATATTGACATGTACCTATCAAAAAACCCCTCATCAAGTACCACCAGGTGGTAGTCATCTACGTAGAATTTTTTACGTACAAGGACACAACGAAAATAAGAAATCTCTTGAACGTACCAAGTATTATACTCAAAAAAGATACGGGCCCTCTCGTCGTGTCGGGAAAAAAAAAAAAAATCATAGAATTTATATTATCATTAAAATAAAATATACAGATTGGCACAAATACGTCCTCGCAAATATAATACAATTGATATCCTATTGTATATATTTACGATAGGATATTGTATATATTTACAATAGGAACATATAAATACAACCCATCGTATTTTAACAAAGTCAAACGATTAAAGAATATATTGAGAGAAAAAAAAGATATTATATTTTTTGCAATTTCAAATCAAATATAACAATAATAGACAAATCATGGATATATTTGTAGTTGGAGCATCTAATATGGATCTTGTATCGTATATGTCAAGATTTCCAAAGGAAGGTGAAACGTTACATGGTACAAAATTTGAGACAGGTTTTGGTGGAAAGGGAGCAAATCAAGCTGTAATGACAGCAAAATTGGGTGGTAAAGTTGGGATGTTATCATGTGTTGGCGATGATAGCTTTGGTACAGATACTATCAAGAATTATAAAGATAATGGCGTTGATTGTAAACATGTTCACCAAATATCTAATATGGCGACAGGTGTTGCACCAATCTTTGTAAATGAGAACGGAGAAAATTGTATTGTGATAGTCAATGGCGCAAATGATTTAGTAACAAAACAACATGTACATAATGCAAAGGAAGAAATCAGTCAAAGTCAATTTGTTGTATGTCAATTGGAAATTCCTGTAGAAATTTCTTTAGAAGCATTAAAAGTGGCACGGGAAGTGGGTACGAAATCCATATTTAATCCTGCACCTGCACGAAGTGATTTGCCAAGTGAAATATTTTCACTTTGTGATATTATAACACCAAATGAACCGGAGGCAGAATTATTAACTGGGGAAAAAGTTGATTCAACGGAAGGTGCAATTAAAGCAGCGAAGAAATTAATTCAAAAAGGCTGTGGAATGGTATTAATGACCTTAGGTTCACGTGGATGCTTATTATTGGAGAGTGAAGATAGTGAACCATCATTTATTCCTGTTCCCCAACAGGATGTAACTGTTAAAGATACATCAGGTGCAGGTGACTGTTTTATTGGTTCTTTATCTTTTTTCTTAGCAAAAGGAATGCCAATCAAAGAGGCATGTAGTCGTGCATGTTATTGTGCATCCATATCTGTGCAAAGTAATGGAACTCAATCATCATACCCTAACAAAGATCAAATACCAAAAGAAATGTTAGGTTCTTTATAAATATTATATCGTACGTAGGATCTAGAGAGAGAGAGAGAGAGAGAGAGAGAGAGAGAGTGTGAAAGGAAGATAAATAGAAAATGATACGTCGTACGAAGTACGAAGTAAATATTTTTTTTATAAATTATGCGCGTAAATTAAATTATACGAAGTTCGTAATTGATATCATAAGATTGATAATATAAAAAATATACTCGTATTTCGTACGTATTATAAAAATATACTCTTCGTAAATTAAAATTATTATTTTTGAATTTCCTAACCGGTCTTATAATCTATAAACCCCATTAAATTAGTTAATGTATCTTTGACATGTTGCTTCAATGCTATTGCTTCATTCCCAGTATCACCACCAACAGCATTAACGTTTAATATCTCATCCTCACATCTTTTAAATAATATTCCACGTTGTGATAAACCTTGTAATAAATTTAATAACCCCAATGATCTGAAAATAGGATCCATATCGTCTTCACCAAATATATCAAATATGACATCTAATAAATCAATCAATACTATCACTGGAATTCCAAATTCGGTTTTCTTTTGTTCCATTCCCGGTTGTAACAACTGCTTACATACAGCACCAAAATGTGATGATATAATACTTGGTGTGAACATTGCATGAAAACTTAAAATCCGTATACCGGCCGATCTTGCTTCTCCACTTATATTATTTGCCAAAATAACTCTTACAACCATATCCAAACGCTTTGGTGTATCTAATTTAATCGCCATATTTGATTCTAAAAAACATAGACAAATATGTTCACTTACTTTCATTAATTGTGTATTTAATTCAACAATACCAGACTTTACCACATCGCTCTGCGATAATTTATCTAATAAGATGATATTTCGACAAGCAGCAGTTGCAAAATCAAACCACAAAGTTTCAAATCTATGTATAACATTGTTTTGTTTTACGACATGGTTTGTCGGGTCAAAATGGTACAAAAATGAATCAAAATAGTTGGTTGCATGAATATTTAAATCAATGCATTGTAAAATCAAATGTTCTTTAAAGTCTTTATCATTATTTAAAAGACCATTACCATGAACATCCCATGAAGAAAATAAATTCATACATCCGAGTTTTGATAAGCCCAATGCTAAATCAAATGCTGTAAATATTTTTTCACTAATAGGGTTATTAACACTATTATTATTATCACTACTTGTATTTGTTGTTTGAAACACATTACCTAAAATCTCTAATCCTAAATTAATAGCATTTAATTGATTAAAGAAATTAACTACATCCACATCATGTATTAAACTTTTCGATGATTCATCATCATTTTCATTTACTTCCATCGTTGCGGATATTTCATTTGTGTTACTATTTGTTGAAGAAGAAGATGTACTATTTTTTTTTTGTTCCAATTTATTCAACAATTGTTGAATTTGTACACCAATACCATTTTCATTATTACCAACTAGTTGTACAATACTATTTTTTAACAATATTATCCCACGATCAATCACTCCAACATAATCGTCAAACGTTTTACATAAATGAGATAATACACCTAACATGTGCCAATGTATTAAATATATTTGATTATTATTACCTAAACGATTTGTTAACATAGTATTATTTGCACTGTTACCAACGTAGTCAATCACGCGTATCAATGCTTTGATATGTGCACCACCTTTTGCCTTTCTCATATCTTCATTTAGACTAGCATTTTCTTCCGTCAATGTATGTAACAATGATGCTGCTTTTTCACATACATTTAAATCAATATGTGGATATAATATTGGAAATTCATCCAATGCTTTTAAATTATTTTGCTCATCGTAAAATATTGGTAAAATCAATAGTTGAAATAACACTACCGGTATGTTGGTCGATCGTGAAACTTGCTCATTGACATTTTGACTAATTTCACACATATTCAATAGAATAGAAAGTAATTCTTCATGAAATTTGTATTTATCATTGCTATTTTTCGTCGCTTTTTTATTTTGTGTATTATTATTATTATTATGTATTGTATTTGTCGTAGCATTGGCATTTTCCCGTTGTTGTTTTCGTTGTTGATATACTTGCAACATACCAGGCAATAAATGTGGTATTTGCATCATTAAATTATTTATAACTTGCAATATATTGCATTGCATTAATATATCAATAATACGTATATCATCGAATGATGTAATATTTCTTATTGCACCAGCAGCTAGGTTTTGTATAGCACCTTGTTCATCATTTAATCTTTCAAATAATGTCAATAACACATTTTGTGTTTGATATCGTCTTAGCCGTTCAACCGCAGCATCATTTGTCCCAACTTCAAACGCACGTATAATTGCTAAACACGCAACTTCCCTTTCAGATGTTTTTGCATGCGATAAACTACGTACTAAATCACCACCACCTTGCTTACTTGGCGATATATTATTATTACCAGTAATAGTTATTGAAGGTGGTAAATTACTAGCATTTTCACGCCTTAAACGATTTTTACGCCGTCTTGAATTTTTCGACTTTCCCATTATATTTTTTTAATATCTATATCCAGTATATTTATTTATTACAATGTGATTTTACTCTCTCTCTCTCTATATATATATATATTGTATGATCTTTAGTATATATATATATATAAATACATTATACATCTCTTTCTCTTTACATATTGGCAATTATCTTACTATAAATGTATAAAAAATCGGAATTGGATGGCCAATATTTATAGTTGGTGTATTGAGGAAGATTTGTTCATGGCTATTTCAGTCATATTTCGGAACATGTTGAATTTTGATACAATACTATTCTATCACTAGTTTACATAGCTACTCTAACTCGGATACTGCGGAGGTGATCGGGTCAATTATCCGTCGTGATTTGTGATGCTGTATGATTAATTTTCGGGTATTTTGTTATTTTAGACGTATTTCGTATGGTATTATTTTCTATACTTAAATATTGTTGAGACAATCAATCGAAAATCGAATCGATATGGCGTCGTGTCGTCGTGTCTAAATTAATAATAAAATACTTGATGAAAAATTAATAAGAAATGGGAAAACAAGAAAAGTGCATATCTATATGTGTATGTCAAGAAAAGGAACACAAAGTCAAAAAACAAAATGGCACATGATGGCTTGATCTTCCCACCATCATCTAATTGGTATAATTTTAAAATCAGCGCCTTAAATGCCGAGAATGACATATTTGCATATGGTGCGAAAAATACTATATGCGTTTTTGAAATATTATCATCACCATCTTCTTCTTCAAGAAATGAAGACGAAAATATAGAATTCAAAATGATCAAACGTTTATATGGTCATGTAAACAAATCTAGAATTTCAAGCGTAGAATTTGCAAAGGATGCAACGATGAAAAGTATATTAGTCTCAGGTTGTACATTTGGTGAAATACGTATTTGGAATATATGTGTTGATAACAAAAAAATGATGATAGAAGATATACCAATATATACCATTTCACCTCATAATAACCAACCAATAACAGCAATTACCATGTCGTATCTTGCACCTGATCTACTTATATCAGCTGATGAAAAGGGTGTTCTTGCTATTAATTTTCTAAAGACTCATCTAAAACAAGTAGAATCAAAAACTGACAACGATGAAACAATACTTGAAAATAACGATGTTTTACACAATAATGAAAGTACGAAATCATGGGAACCATTGAAAAATTGTGGTCCTATCACATCAACAATATGTTCGCCGTATGTAAAAAATCATGTGATTGTTGGATACCGTAATGGTGCATTAGCAGTATTTGATTGGGAA
Organism: Stramenopiles sp. TOSAG23-2; assembly: GCA_900128395.1. NCBI lineage: Eukaryota > Stramenopiles sp. TOSAG23-2. The sequence goes on along the minus strand of LT649340.1, from coordinate 19,677 downwards.
AGTTTGACTATAGTAAGTCGCTTGCATGGTCATAAACAAGAAATTCAAGGTTTGGCGTTTTTGAACCCAGCAATTAGAGATAGAATCAATAGCAAACGTCAAGATTACTTAAATTCATACAATGAGAATATTCAGAAACATCGAATGCAAAAACAAATTACTGAAGAGATGACCACGAATAATAACAACAACGTTTCCATAACACCTGTGACTACCGAAGAAGGTAAAGTCATTTATACTCCCAATCAATTACGAGAGTTGCAAAAAAATGTAAATAAAAATGAAATTTCAAAAGAGTTGCAAAAATTATACAAAAGTACAATTGTAAATGCTCGTGAGCATATGAATGTAAAATACGGCGATGTTCCTAAATTATTATTGACATCATCAAGAGATCGTGCGATCAATTTATGGGATACTAGTTCATGGAATATTATTGATACTTTAACATTACCTTTGCCCGGTGGAAACAATAACAATAATAGCAAGAAGAAACGGAATAATAATCGATATAATGGTGGCAGACCTATAACAAGTAGCCAATCAGATAGGCTATGGTTGACTGCTGCATTTGCACCGATAGAATTTAATTCGAATATCGATGAGGTTGGGATATTGTCAAGTTCTTACATGGGGGAAATATTATTTTGGCCATGGAAGTGGAATGGTCATAATACTAATGATAGCAATGTTCGAACAAATACTAGTCCAAAACATTTAAATAATAGTAATAACAATAATAAATGTGGCCACAATCGACCTGTATTCGACATTTTAGTGAATAATTTCATCGATGTTAAAACTAGAAAATTGCCTTTTTCATTTATAACTAACTCAATGGATCGAAAAATTATAGCATGGAGGAAGAAATTACCAATTCGCGAAATGCCTGGATTTGGTGGTTATGTATATGATATGAATTTTTCAAAATTAACTCCAAATTTATGTGCAGTAGCTGTAGGAGATCGTACCATTCGCGTATGGGATACATCTGATGAAAATGATTTTCGTAGATCGACAACGCATTGGAGTGGCTTGCAATCTGAAGTTACATGCGTTTGTTGGCATCCTACAAACGATGGTTTTGTTGCATATGGCACAGCTGATGGTAGCGTTGGCATATTTGATGTATTGAAAGACAAAAATACTCCATTTCGTAGTGAAATAAACAATAGCATAAGGCATATAGAATTTAGAAACAAGTATACACTATATGCATGTTCTGAGGGTGGCGATTTACTTGAATTCCATATACAAAACGATACTATATTTAAAAACAACAAGAAGAAAAAGGTATTTAATAATAATAATGTGAAAGTTGTAAATATTAGCAATATTTTAGCTTCACGCGACAATTATATTGATAGTGATAGCATATCCAGTTTTTCATGGAATTCTAATGTTGATGTTAATGAGTCGTTATCAACAGTTTCTAAGGATAAATATGAAATTCTTGCAATTGGATATAAAGATGGTACTGTAAAGATGATTAAAATGAAAACTACGATGAATTTTTCTGCTTCAACATTAGAAATGGATATGTTGTCACAGTTGCATTATCAAAACCAAAAGATAAATGATATACAATGGTTTAATTATCTAGTTGATATGAACAATCAATTGCATTATTTATTTGCTACAGCATCTAACGATCGCACTGTCAGAGTTTTTTCTGTTGGTTTCCCCAACCAAACGGAAGCTCTTGAATTGCCTTCATCAAGCATTGTTAGCGATGTTGCCACGTTTGTTGGGCATCAAAAACCAGTAGCCAAACTTGCCTGGCACCCAAACAAGCAAGATGTATTACTAGCATCAGCTTCAAAAGATGGTACAGCAAATGTATGGGATGTATTGAAACAAGAACCAATAGGAAATTGTAGAGGTTCCCATGGTGTACCATTACGATCGATCGTATGGTCAACTATAAATCAATGTATGCTTTATACTGGTTCAGATGATCAAAGCATTGTTGTATGGGATATTTACAATAACGGTGATGATACCATACCGCCTGAAAAAGATTCGGTTTATCATAAAAAATTTTTGAAACGTCTGAAAAATAATAAAGTTGTAAGTGCACAAACTGGCGCAAGTAGCAAACTTAATCATGCTGACACCGCTGGAGTTAAAAATAAATCTAGCCCAAAACGTGGTAATACAAATAGCAAGAAAAAATCTAAATCTACTATTTTACCGTTATTAAAAGGCGAAAACGATGATTTATTGCGCTTGATTAAGTCATTGGACCAGCAAACTGTGACAGATAATAAATCTTATAATAATATTTGGCATGCTGTGGAAAGAAATGAAATTATACTGAATAAACAAATAGAAAGTCACCGAACACGTGGAGCATATGAAGCGGGAAGATCGCTAGAGATATGGCGAGGGGATATAAACATTGTTATAAAGCGCATGATAAAAGAACAACGTTTGACAGCAAATTTTGTAGCACTAAGTATGTCTGGTGGCAAAGCGTTATGGGAAAGTGCCGTTGAAGCGTATGCAAAACAATTAGAGGACAAGGGGGATGTACATAATGCTGTATTATATTACTTATCAATCTCAAAGACTCGTGAAGCCATCAACGTGTACTTAACTGTTCGTTTGTATCGAGATGCTTTGACTCTCGCTATGGCAAGATTGTCTCCAATGGACCCTCAGATACGCTTGATTTGTAAAGAATTAGGCAAAGGTTTAGAAAAGCAAGGTTACCTCTTATTAGCTCGTGAAGCATTTTTAATTGCTAAAGAAGATGAGCGAGCAAATGCAAGTGAGAAAAAATTAGAATTCCGGAAAGAGCAATTACTTGAAAAACTTGATGTCAAAAAATCAACAGAAATTGATCAAGTAGTAGTAGACAAAGAACAAGTAGATGATAATCAGAAACATTTAGTTTCCAAATTAGAAAATGTGGGAGAAGATTCAAAACAAACTGTGACCGCTTCAAAAATGAAACAGGAGGCAAGAAATTTCATTTTCTCACGAGAAAGTAAAGGGAAAAGTATTAATAATTACCACGACAACGATATGGATAAACCAACAAGAGCAAATGGTAGCAGCAGCAAGTATTTTAGCGAGTTTAAAAGCATTATGAAATTTGGTACCGGTAGTCGTAAATAGCGATATCGTTCTCTATATTATGTCATATAATAAAAATACGAAACTTGTTTTATAATATAGAGTAATATAAAAATTTTCTCTTACTCCTAATCTAATATATTAAAGTAATAATATGATGTGTACGAAGTACGAAGTACGACGTAAAAATAATCTCCAGATTAGATGATCCAAAAAAAAACAGTTTTTTAAATCTCTCTCTCTCTTTGTTAAATTGCATTTTTTAACATCATCAACTGTTGCAAAATTTCGTTATCAACTGGTGAATTTTCAACACATACTTCATTTATTATCCGCAACAACTCACCCTTATGTTTCACACATATTAACGTATTTTGCACAGACACTAATGTAAATATACACTGATAGACAGGTAGATCTTCCTCATGATCCTCTCTTAATGGCAAGGATCGCAAAAATACTGGTAAAATCTCTTCCATATTAATTCCACTATGTGCACGGGTAATAATCCTAGCAAGCGCAGAACATGCATTATCAATTAGTGCAGCATCTTCATTACGTAGTTTACCACTTGATTTTATATTAAAAAAAGGGTTTAAAAACATTATAACTTGATCTAAATTCTGGAAAATGACACTGTTCTCTGGAGCGTGTGTCACTAATACACCGATTAAAAAACATGCATTACGTTGAACTTTTGGTTCTGGATCTTGTATTGCTGTGCTTGCTATTTGTAATAAATCAGAAACATACGGTGCAATTGCTGTTTTCAACCCATCCACAATTTCAGCAAAACAACCAACAACCATGGAACGATCAGATGCTGGTTTGGTTGGTTTTAAAAACTTTATCAAATGTCCAAAAAATGGGTTAACGTATTTTCCAAAGTGAGGCCCAAGTGCGCCAGCAAAAGCACCAATTAAATCCGTAACTGCATCCATTAGCATATGGTCATGATCTGCATATTCGTCATCGTCATCATCCTCTTCGTCTTCATATTCATTATATAGTTGACAATTCCCTTTACCTTGAACAAATAATAATAATTGTTGCATGATAGGGTCAATTAAATTTTTCCCTTTGACGATAAAACATATTGGACCTAAACGTTGTACAAAATTCATATAACATTCAACACACGCCGCAGCCGCTTCATTGTCAACATCTGAACTCATTATGTACAATATCACTGGTATAATGTGTTGCAATAGTTCTTTTGTTGTGTCATGCAATTCGTTTGGAGTTACATTTGGATCAACATTATGTGCAACACATATCAGCTCATATTGTGCCAGTACACAATTTTGCAAACATTGTACTGCTTTCGTTCTTAAATCTTCATGAAAATGGGTCGTTATATCTACCACAACAGCTAAAATATTTTGTAGCAATGGCATTGCAGCACGAAAACAATGGACTAAAATTTTCCCTAGACAATCTAATGCAGAGATCTGCATTTCTAACAAGCTTGTATGTATACGAACATGGACCTCGCCCTCCGCATCGTCATATTCTTCAGCATATGCATCTTCAATTTTTCTATTTACACCAGTATTTTCACCACCATTATTAGCAACAACCGCATCTTCATTATCGTCAGGAGTGCTAAATTTTATCTCACCACCATCTTCATTAATCATTTTCTTTCTATATACATCTAAACCATCCTCCGTTGCAGCTTTTTCCAATAATATTTCAACAACGCTTCCAATATGTGGCTCAAAATCATCTTTTAAACATGCTGCAATACAACCTAAAAAGGAAAATACATATTCATCGATCTCTGGATCCATTACTTTTAACATTTCCGTTGCAATTTCTATCGATTGACTAGAGATTGGATTGAATTTATTCGGACCACTATACTCGGCAAAAAAACCCAAACATGCCAATGCTTCGCCTCGTAGTTTCAAATAATTCTCTCCTTCATTCACAGCAAAACACTTTTCAAGAAGTGGCAGGATGTTATCAAAATAAGGAACAATTTTATCTTCATTTGCAATAACTATTGAGGTAATGGCCGCCATAGCCTTTGATTTGATCACCAAAGATGGTGCCGTTTCTACAAGGGTTGACAACCCATTCATTAACGTTTGTGTATATTGAACAATTAAATCTTGCCCCATTGCTTCACTTACACATTCAACAAGGTATAGACTACCACTTTGTATTTTAAAATGTGTTCCCCCATTGTTTAAGAGATGAAAAACTACTGGCATTAATAATTCATGATGTTCCCCCATTTCTTCCTTCATATATGTTGCCCATTGTCCTAACGTGTAACATACATGTTGTTGGACATCTAAATCTGGACATTCCACACATTGGACTATCAATGGTAGTAACTTTGGTACGTCATCGACTAAACTATGCGCACAGCCTTGTGATATAATACCTAACACATTCAAACCGGCGCGTTTGCTATGATAATCTTGAGACATAATTGCTTTCATGGATACTTCTACGGATGCTGGGTAAATACATTTATCCGGTAATGCAATGGCTATACTATCGAGACATACATTTGACATCCTATGAACAGTTAATGAGGTATCGAAAAAATCATTTTCTTCGCTATCATCTTCTGGTCCACCACAACAATTATTATTACTCGTGTCCAATGCAAAAGGATCCACATCATCCTCAATCGGTTCCATATTAATTTTTAACAAAGTTTGAACGATTTGTGGCACAACGTTCATTTTAGAAATGGTTTTAGGTTTGAAATTTGCTAAATTTGTAATAATAGTAAGTGCTGCATCTCGTGTTGGCAATTCCGCATCTGGATTGGAGCTGATGCGTAAAATAGATACAATAATCATTTCAATGAATGGTTTTAATATAGGGCATGGACTTTGTGCCATATCACCAAAAACTTCTAATGCTTGAACAGCAATATCATCTGATCCACTGCTTACACACTCTTCAATAACTTTCAACATTAATGGAATTAAATGTTGAAATTTTATTACTACATTGTCTGCAGCTAAATAATTAATGATTGCACCACATGCTTTTAATGTCATAAGACGCACTGCTACGCTTGAATCTTGCAAACCTGAGTTAAACAAAGTAGCAAACGAATCCAAATGTTTTTGAACTGATTTTCCTATTGTTTCGTATTGCTGATATACTAATAAAACAGAAACTTCACGAAGTTGTTCATTTTCATGATTTGCACATGTAGACATGCAATTTAATAATTCTGGCCAACCATCGTTCGGTAACTGATGTTTTGCTAAGCGACTAATAACACTTGCAATGGCTCTTCGTGGTAATTTATGTACTTCTTGCATCAATAAATTTATTAATGTAGCTTTTAAATTTTCTTGCAACTCTTTTGACAAATTTGGCCAATGTTTATTAATATTCATCCGCAACAATACTGCTGCCAATTGCCTGACGGCTACCTGTTGCGAACGTTGTATATGGGTCAAAAATCCTAGTATAGACATTTGGTTTTTCATGAATTCTTTCAAGTATTTCTCCCCTTGCCTAACTATTGTTGTATTTGGTGCTGTCAAGGACAACAACGCTTGTTCAATTTGTGATAATAATTGGTCATTTAGCTGCATCTTTCTATATCACTTTTTTTTTTCTAAATGTTGCAAATAGTTAAAAAAAATATTTTACAATTAACGTATATTATGTACTTTCAACAAATTTTCCCTAACTATATATTATCAATATACATATATATATATATGAATGGCAAAAAATATTAAATGTTCTTTGAATATATATATAAATTTATTCGATGCCAGTAGATGTCAGACACACACATATGCTGCAAAACCAATGGATGGCTCAAATTAATCGAGGACGAAAAAATATATAAATATTTTCAATAAAACCCCAATGATGTGTACATGTAAATAGATTAACATACACACAGCTATACCGTACTTGAATTGGAAATTAGAATACAAAAAATATACTCAATATGTTTTCTCATGTGCTCATATCTCATTATATCATTGAAGTTTTGTTTTTTTGTTTTTTATTAGATTAAATTAGTACGAATATATATTTATATAAAAAAAATATATCTCATTCCCTCTTAATATGCACGTTGAAAATTAATTTTGGCGTTTTAAATCCATCAGTTTCATCCCACAAAATCATATTCCAAAGTCCGACTTTTTTATTTGCTCTTAATTTCTTAAAAAAATACCATGAAGTATGCCAACCTTTTTCGACTTGCCATTTTTGATAATATCGATCTGATTGAACAATATAAATAGCTTTCACTCCATCAATTGTCATACGTTTTATAATGGTTTCAGATAATGGCTTGTTGCTTCGTTGCTTAAATTCAATCGGAGCGAAATCAAAAATAATATTTGTCTTTTTCGTATATGCTATCCATTCAATAAAAATTGTAAATTCTTTTTGATCTGGTTCTACGAAATCAATTTTGCGAAACGTTTGTGCACTGTGACCTACACCAATGATACCACGTTTTGGCCCGGAATGTTTCATACTATCAGCTTTTAAAAAATTAGAAATAGAAGTATCATCACATTGATTATTTACATTGTAATCTTTTAATTGCAATGTAAACCAACAATGAACATTAATATACCATGCTTGAATACGTTTTTCATACTTATCTATTGTATCTTTTGTGCCTAATCTCATTGCAAGATTTACTTTTTCATTCGGATCATTTGAAATGTCATACATTTCCACATGATTTGATAATTGATTTGATATTATTTTCATCTTTCCATCTCGACAACCCCATTGAAGTGGGTCTGATTGTTTATGAAAAAATTGCATTTGAAGTTTATATTCAGATGAAAATAAATTTTGACCTGGAATATTTACGTCATCCATGTTGTAGTGGTAGATGCTACTTGTGTAATTATTATTATTATTGTCACTATTGATTCTATTTAAAAAACCAATTGTTGATGGGAAGAAATCACCAACTGATGCTAAACGTTTTGAAACGATTTTTTCCGATGCTTTGGATAATTCTGATGACAAGGAATAATGCGAAAAAATGAAAAATGTTAAAATATTTTCATTGTATAGAAAATTTTTATGAAGAAAATTTCTTGGATGATTATTATGAGATCTACCAAATGCTTCTCCATGATCTCCAACTAAAATAACAACAGTATTATCCCACATTTTCCTTTTCTTCAATCCATCTATTAACATTCCAATACATTCATCTGTATAATGTAATACTGTTTTATAATTTTCATATCGATCAGAACTAGGTGCTTTTTTATATTTTTGTAAAAAACTAGATGGAGTTGTATATGGATGATGTGATGCATCGGGAAGAAAATGAATAAATACTGGTTTTTCATCATCATCATCATCATTATAAGTAGTACGACTGTTATTACCATTATGAACCTTTTCCCCCTGCTCATCTAAATATTCAAATGCTTTCAATATCATATCGTGATCGTTTCCACCCCATGAATTCAAATAAGATTCTTTTTGGAATTTTTCACCAGCATTACCATAATGATGAAATTTATCATAGCCAAATTGTTCATAAAATCTAGCAAGACCTTCAAATCTAAGATCCGATGCAGCAAATAAACTTGTTACATATCCTTGTTTTTTGATAAATTTACTTAATGTTTCACCAGTATATATTTTTTCATTTTGATTTTCAATACTTCCCATAGTAGGAGTGATACCACCAGTTTCCAATGGTATATGTGCTCTTGTTGTAGATGGAAATGTATCGTAAACATTTTGAAATGTTATACCATGTTCTTGCAAAGATGCAATATTTGGTGTAATTTCTTTATCTGCATATCCATCTGTTGGTGATAATAAATTTTTCGAACCTACTGATTCTAACGTATAGATTATAATATTTGGCATTTTTTTTCTCTTTTTGTTGTTATTTTTTAGTAACGAATTTTTATCATTTTTCTTTTTTTCAAAATAATTGTTTATTTTTACATTTTCATCATTGATTTCTTTTTCATCTATTTTACCTTTAATAGGTTGATACATAAATTCTTTTGTATTTTTATTTTTATTAAATGTTTTTTCATTATTAGTTATTTCAACATTTTCCAAGTCTGAATAATAATGGTTGGAATTATTATTGTTGTTGTTGTTGTTGTTGTTATTCTGACTACTACTACTATTTATCATCTTGTTTACATCATGATGTCGTCGAATACTATTGGTAGTAAATCGTTGAACATAAATTTTATTACTATATGAAAAATAGTCTTTCACAAATATAACAATTGGATGATCCAATGCAACATTATTATCGATACCACCAATACTATTACTACTGCGATGTAAATGACATACATCTACAAGCCTGAAAATGGTAAGCATGAAATATAAGATTGTAAAATATTTATAATACCGATTCATAAATTTTGTATTGTGCTCTTTATTTCTTTCTTCCATTGTATGATCTTTTATTAATATGGGACGTGGTGATTTAAAGACAATTAAAGATACGTAATAGGATGTTACAATCAAGACGATGACGTTTACATAGAAAATTATATCCAGCTCAGCTAAAAATGAACCAAATATAATCTTTGCTTTTCGAAAATTAATTGATTGCTCGCTTTTAACAGCGGACATTTTCATATGTGTAAACGTGACTTTGTAATATACTTGATTTATTAATATATACATATTTACAAGTGTTACAAATAAATAACAAATTTTTGATGTTGCAGCATAATATCTTTTTAACGTAAGATCCATAAAAATCTTAAATACAAAACCAAGACAAAAACTGAAAGTTAAATCCGGCCATGAACAAATCAATAAATAAAACATGGCAAAAAAATCTATTGATGTCGTATCATTAAAAAAAGCAATATTTTCAAATTTAATCAATATATTAATGAAATAATGTTGCATTGCAACTAAAAACCATATTTTATAATTTTTGATAACAAAATGCATATTCAATGCCATGTTGTTTGATATTATTGATGTTGATGATGTTGTTGTTGTTGCTGTTTTGATATATAGTATTATATTGTGTGTGTAATATGTGGTTTATGGTTTTAAAACAATAGTGCATATGCAAACGAAGAAGTTGTTTACGTTGTTAAATGTACAATGTAATATGGTATGCCAAATAATATTGGAAGACGATAATATACAGTATTAATACTGGTCTTTGCTGTGTCCATACTATACCTTGGAAAACCTACTAGGAACACGAAAATCAGCCTTTTGCGGGAATGTTGTATCTATTTTTAAAGCAAGTTTTCCAATCCGTCCCACTTCAAGCTAGTTAGTTCTTGTTTTGTTAACTTTGGAATTACACCTCATTTTATTAATTCTTGTAAACGGTGACAATCTCCCTTTTGTTTGGAATGTAGCGTTATAGGGCAATAGCTACTCAATAAATGATTCTACAATATACGTTCAGGACTTGCATGTCCAAGTCAATGATGATACATGATTGCTCTATTGGCAAATGTTACATCTCTAGATCCTACACATGACACATGGCTTCTAATTGTATGTTTGTTGGTGCTAGGCAACTTGAACCTTGTTGGCCCATCACACTTCCCATATTTAGTTTTATTGAGTTTTTGTAAATCACTTTTTGTAATATGGTAGCAAAATTCATGGTTGAAACAAATTGCTAAGTTCTCGTTTACCAGCAAATCTAAAACATGTCCCAAGGATCCACAATTCAATATATCAACTCTAGATAGACTTTGGGATGCAATTTTAAAAGTATGGAATATTAATAATGATAGTGGTGTTAGTGAGAAAAGAATAAAAGAGGATATATTAAATTGGGTAGTATCAATTGATAAAATAATAGAGGCAAATGGTGTTGTTAACCAATATTTTAGTTTTTCATATAGTATAGCAATCTGGCAATATGATGGAATGCCATCAGAGAATCAATTATGTATTTCGTTTTTTACCAATACAAAAAAGATATTAATTTATCCAAATACTGTACATCATACAGTCCATTGAATGTTGGACCTGGTGCATACTGTTTGTACAAAAGTCATGGAATTCTGCATTTTTTCAAAGATAGATTAAATAGATAAAGTCATGCACCTCGTTTTCTTTGCTTTAAAAAAATAGGTTGATTTGATCGATTATTTGTTTTTCTTTCTGCTTTTGTAGGTCTAAAAAGGTAATGATCTTTGATAGACTTTTATCAGATTTGTATGAAAATTGACTTTTTGGTTCAATTTTTTACTATGTATTTACGCCTTGTACGCTTGGCTGTTGGCCAGCTTTCCAGCTTTCCAGCTTTCCCTTAAACAAAATATGATCTATGAACTGGTGTGCCTTGAAAAATAAGTTAAAGTACTGTATAATATATATACATACAGTATTTTACACTTTTATAATCCGATTTAAATGCAAACATCACAACAAATACTTACAAACAAAAACAACTTGATCATAATTATAATAATGGCATCGTTTGCAAAAGAAGATGGAACTGGTGAAAATAATACAGGCAATGAAAAAGCAAAAATGCCGTCTGTAACTGTTACTGCTAATGATGCAGTAAAAACAAATATTCCAATAACTGATAATAATAATAATAATAATAGAGACGATAATAATAAGAACACAACAAATAATAATGATAACCAAAAACTACCATCTCGAGCAAACCAGGAACCGACATTCAAAGGCTATTTATTAGAACCAGAACCATATGATGATTCAGATGAAGATGAGGAAGCAAAAACACATGCAAATTATTTTGATTGGAAAATACATTTTCCACAAATTACAGAGTTAGTTAATAATGTAGATGTTGTACGAGAGGAAATGCGCGCTTTAAAAGATTGGCGCCCTTGGCCGGAAACTAATTTGTATAGTGCGCGTAAAGAATGGAATGTATTCCCATTTCTCCATACTTTCCCAGCAACGGATCAGTCTAAAGTTACTTGGGTGCCCCATTTTTGTAATCAATGCCCGAAAACAACCGCAATGCTTAAAAAAATAAAAGGTATTCGTACTGCTTTATTATCTAGAATGGGACCAGGGACCGTATTAGCAGCACATCGTGGGTGGGCAGATTTATCTAACCATGTATTACGTTTACACTTGGCATTAGAAGTACCAGAAGGAAATGCTTGCGGGTTGTGGGTACGAGGGGAAAAACAATTTCATAAAGAAGGGGAAGTTTTATGCTTTGATGATAGTAAATTACATAAGGCATTTAATTTAAGTGAAAAACAACGTACAGTTTTAATATTTGATATTATCCGTCCAGATATTTTGCCATTAGGTACTGCAAAAAAAGGGCATACAGATCAATTGGATGATTTCATTGCATGGTTTCAGTAAAAAGAATTTATGCATATAAAAGGGAGAGAGAGAGAGAGAGCGAGAGGAAGAAGTTTTATATGATGTTATATATAATGTTCTGGAGATTATTCAAATCGGTTGCGGCGTGTATAGTGCTATAATATGATTTTATTAAAAAAAGTATGTGTGTTTTACTTTTATTATTAGTCTAACTACCTCCTCGCAACAAAAATTTCTGATTATTTTTTCCAACTCGACCATTTCTATTATTGTTTCGTGGCATATTCTTCTTCTTATCAATATTGTCACCACTGCCACCAGCATCCCCCAAAATTTTGTCACCATTTACAAAAAATAAACTTTCATATCCATCTAATACCCCACGTGCTAATTTAACGAAAAAACGATCTTTTGCATCTTCCGGTTCCTCCAGCTTCTTTGTACCTCCTGCTTTTTTTTCGAAATAAGATGCTAAAATGTTTTCCAATGCTGGACGCATATATGGAGCTAAATCATTAATCATTGTATTCTTAAATCCTATTTCATTGAAATTTGACTGCAATTGTTGTATTGATAAAATACAACATGGATTTTCGTTTCCCATCATTTTTTTATTTACATAATCTTCAGCTAAACTTCGTCCTTCGGAATATGTCAGCTTTTCTCTACGCAACATACCAGCTATCATTCGTAATTTTCCATTAGGTTTTAATAATTTATATACAGCTTTCAAATACTTATATGGATCTTTTGCATATATAAATGATTCTCTATTAAATATTAAATCGAATGTGTTTGGTTTAAAATGATTTTCCAATTTATTTAAATCAAGTAATTTAAAGGTAATTTTCTTTTTATTTTCATTTGTAATAGTTTTTGTATCTTTTATTATTTGTTTTGCTACTGTTAATTCCGATGGGGATAACGAAATTCCAATAACACTTTTAATTGATTTTGGAAATTTTTTGATAACACACTTGATAAATCCTGGGGAGAGTAGCGTATGATTGGGTGATGCGAATGAATGATGTGTTAGAGAAAATGTGTGATGTATTAAAGAGTATATCGTTTTTGGGTCACTTACCACCAAATCCGCAACCAACGTCTAAAATAGTTAGGCCTTCACCATTTTGTTGTTGTGAAGATTTCAAAATAGTATTTATTGAAGCTGTTAGAATTTCACAACCTAAATCATGAACTGTCGCATCATCTATACCATTTAAGATTTTACGTTCATCCAGTAATGGTATATGTGGTGTAGTTTGTTGCTCTATTTGTTCTACGGTGAATCCATCTTGCAAGGCTTCGTGATATGCTTTTAAGTATTCTTTTGTTTGTTGTTTCTCAGAAGTTATATTTATTACATTGTTATTATTATTAAAAAATGAGCCAACATATGATTTTTGATGGCATCGTGGTGGTAGCGTAGACCCCACTGTTGGCGATGAAGTTGAAGGCATTTTATTACATTTGAACATAGGATTTTCTTTATTGTTTTCTGCAAAGAAATATGGTTGAAAGTTGTCGATTCTTTCAGCAGTGGGAGTTGATTGTGCTTTGGTAATTATTATTATTATAATTGTTATAATGTTGTTGAAGATAAACATGGTTGATGATGAAAATATTATATTCATATTTTTCTATGTGTATAATCTTTATTTTTTCTGCGATCTAGGATAACAGTAGAGTGGAGCTGTAGATTGTGGATGGTTTTGTTGCACCAAAAAATGAATTGAATGGAAGTAATGTATTCGGTTTGTGTTTTTGTCTAGATTTTATTTAAAATAAAATGTTTTAATAACTTCACTATTAGTACTTAATACAAGCACACACACACAAGTTAGTAAAAAATACATACAACAATGCTATAATGCCAAAAGTAGACTAGCTCTATTGATAAGCTATACTGTATGTTAATGTACCAGGTAAAATAGGCTGTTGGTAAAAAATAGCATAGTCATAGGACTAGCCATAGCTCAAATTACATAGTAAAATTTTAACTCGTCATTCCGTTCAATCCCTTTATCACTTTTTAATCTTCATCGTCGTCATCATCATCATCACTATCATCAACCCATACGCGTTTCGTTTTTGATGATGTTCCGTTTCCTTTTCCACTCGTCTCTTCACAACCACCACTTTTTTTATCACTATCATCGACGGACGAAGAAGATCCACCACCACCACCACCATCATCATTATTTGTATCATCAGAATCTGCATTTGAACTAATTTTCGTATGTACAAATGTAACAACATTTGCTAAATCGTTTTCAACTTCATTTTTTAATACTTCATCTGTAATATCTTCTGGTCCATTATAATTTGGAAATAATTCTTCCCTTTCTTCAAGATCTTCATTTCTTTCACCATCGATATTATTCTTTACCGGTTTAGAAGAAGAAGAAGTAAATTTGTTACGCGAATTCATATTTTGTATCAAGTCATATGTTTGACATTTAGTATCAACTGGCGGTAAGAAAAGTTGTTTCAATTCACCTGGACTGAAATGTCTTGCTTGTGCTTCCGCTTGCTGTTGTTGTCCACGTGATTTTTCTTTGGAACCACCTTTATTTGTGCTATTTTTCAATACACTTGCAAATTCTTGTTTTAATATTTGACGTTGAAATATTTTTTCCTCAACCGTCCCTGTTGATAACAAACGATATATATAAACATCTTTTTTTTGCCCATCACGCCATATTCTTGCCATTGCTTGTTGATCGATAGCTGGATTCCATGAAGGATCAAATAATATTAAACGATTTGCACCGATTAAATTCAAACCAGCACCACCAGCACGAGCACTTAATAAAAATACAAATGAATCAGAGTGTGGAGCATTGAAATTATTTACAATATTTTGACGATCACTTTGTTTTGTTGAACCATCAAGTCGCACATGTGGCCAATTATTTCGCTTACATAACCGGGCCATAATTTCCAACGTTTTTGTAAATTGTGAAACTAATACAACGCGATCTTTTGTTGGACCATTTCGAAATGCATCTAATAATTTTGTCAAGACAAAAAATTTTCCACTAAAATACGTATCTTTCTCATGTTTATTAACGATTTCCGTTGTTCCAACAAAATATGATTTATTTGCATCATTGAAATTGCCATAACGTTGATCTTCCTCTTCCTCTGGTAATGGTTCAAAACGATCTTTTAATAAATCAGGATGATTGCATAATTTCACTAAATCTTGTATAATGACTAATGGACCTTCCGACATTGCCATAGAGCCGGATCTTCCACCAATGCTATATCGCCTTACTTTTTGTGAATTTGTTATATGGGAATATAATTCATATTGTAATTTGGACAATGAACAAAACACAGTAATATTGGTTTTTGGTGGTAAAAATTTCTTTAACAAATCGGATGATCGACGTAATACAAATTCTTCAGTAAATTCTGCTAATTGATTAGAGCGTTGTACACCTAAACGTTTTGCTTCACTATCTGCGCGTTTATCACGACCATTTTCAATCGGTCCTTGATATATACGTTTAAAGGTAACTAAATCTTGTAAAATTGATGGATTACAATAATCTGCCATGGCAAAAAACTCTTCAAGTTTATTTTGTACTGGTGTCCCGGTTAACAATACGCGTCGTGATGTTCCAATTGATTTTAATGCATTAATTGTTTTATTTCCTTTACTATTTTTCAAACGATGCGCTTCATCACATATGACTAAACCAACTTTTGCTTTACGAATCGTACTGATATATTTGCAAGCCATTTCATAGCTAACGATTAATACAGGACGTACCTTTGAACTCCCATATGTAAAATCATTGATCAAATTTTCTGCTTCTTTCCCAGCTTTATTGATAACGAGAGGATTGCAACGTGCTGTACTTAACCATTTCACAAATTCTTGACCCCAATTACCTACCAAGGAGCTTGGTGTCACGATTAATACACGTTTACAATATGGATTACTAGCACCTTGTGGTCCTTGTTTTAATAATGTCCAGACTAACGTAATACTTTGCAATGTTTTACCAAGTCCCATTTCATCTGCCAAGATACATCCATTGCCACTAAATTTACCTTGCCCAGTAACGCATTTAAATAAAAATTGTACACCATCACGTTGATGTGGTCGAAGCCAATCGCATAAAAACGGAGCAACGACAATAGGACAACGTTTATTTGGAATCCCTTGATCTAATATCAACGCATTAGGTGCATTTGGATCATGCAATGCTTTGTAATCTTTCAATACTTTCTTTTTATTTGTCAAATTTGATGATGCTCCACCTGGAAGTTTAAATGTTTTTTTCACACCAGATGACGACATCATCATATTACTGCTAGAACTGCTGCCATTACCATTGATATTTGCACTACTATTAGCCGAATTATTTCCAATTGAACTCATAAATATTCGTCCACTTGTATATTCATCTGCATTGATTTTTGAAACAATTTCAACATCATATGGACCAACTGAAATTTCTTCACTACCAGCAAATCGTTGAAAACCTGTAGATGTACGACGCATATCTTTTCCAGTCATGTCTTGTAAATAGCATTTTTTACCTGGATTCAATATAATAATACCATCATGCCATACTTTACGTTTTTTTCTTGTATCTTTAGTATACATAGCAGTGTAATATTGTTTTTCATTGTTACTATTATTATTATTGTTTACAATTAATGTTTTTGTGGTTGGTTTAAACGATGAGCTACTACTACTACTGCTACCATTATTTGCACGAGGTAATTTCATACGTGGAACAGAAAATTTCTTTTTAAATGGAACAATATTTTTTCGTTGTACGATATTGGTCTTGTTGAGATTATTTTTTAACGTGTTTGTTGCATTTGTTAAACTTTTTTGTTTTATCGGTATATTTTTATCTGAACCAGCAGATGTAAATAAGGATGGAATCTTTTCATTTGCATTATTGCCGTTGTGTTTGGATGTGGTAGATGCAATTGTTTTTTTCGTGGTAGAAGTTGTTGTTATCGTCTTATTCGTCGTCGTCGTAGTACTTGTGATTGGATTCGCTTTTGAAGGTACAATACCATTATTTGTTACATTCTTTTTTACATTATAATTATTTGTTTTCAAAGGAACAATTTTTGGTTTTGAATTAGTCGCCGTGTTTAATAATCGTGGTGCAGTAAAACGTGGTGCTTTAAATGGTTTTGGATTGTTACTTTTTCCATGGTTTGAATTTCCTCTTTTTCTGTAATACATGATGTGAATTGCTTTGTTGTTTTGTTTCGTCGTTCCTGCTTGTTCATTTCCAAAATGTAATAATATACAAACTCGTCCTTTACGCGTTTGTTTTCTTCGATGTATATTGTTTTATTTGATTTTGTTCTCTGTATATTTACTTATAATTAGTAGTCTAGCCAAGATAAACTGGACATTTTTTTGTGTCAACATTGTGAAGCCAAAAAAAATTTTCAGAACTTTTCCTTCTACAAAAGTGCTTATCTCGTCAAGCCCTAGGGTGGCCATTTTTTTTTACCAAAATATTTTGCAGGAGTACATATTTTTTTTTGCCTTGATCAAAAAATTTATGTATTTTTTTGATGAAAATCATCCGATAAAATATCATCATTTTCCATTTAAGTATTTTCTTATATCTGTTTCATAAATAATATATCAATTTTAGTGATATTTTTGTACTTGATATTTATGTGTCAAATTATATTATTTTAAAATTATATTATTCTTTGGACATAAATTACTTAAGTATAAATAATAAACTATATTTACATTATTTTATGTTGTAATATATTAGTATACTTAAAACCATACCTACCAATTAAAAAATATTATTATTTTTATTTATTTTTAATTATTTTAAGTGATAGGCATGTTTTTTAGTATACTAAGGATTTTAACAACTTATTTGTTACCATTTATGAATAAATTCCTTAAAAAATAGGGAATTTTGCTAAAATATTGTGTAGTCCAGATTATCTTGGCTAGACTACTATTATTATTTTTGAAATTTACAAAAAAATGATGATGCATTTGGCGGTTTGGCGGCTGAAATTAAAAGGTAATAGCATTGAAAAATGTGATTTAAAGTATTTTGCTATTCTAACTAGTATAGTCTCTATTGTAATATTGTGCAAATCGGACGGTCTAATATATACTGTATAGCACCATAGCATCCTTAAAAAGAAAAAGTTTTTGTGCTTTGTGTAATAAAAACTATATCGTGATGTCTACTGTACTCCGGGTACCTGAGCATATAAGCTTAGCATTGCGAGCGAAGCGTATATATTAAAAAGTAAATTATGATACGTAAACTAAAGTATAAACTTAGAGGTTTACGTTCCCTTTTTAAATATGAAGCTGGTGAGATATATTCTTTTTTATTTTTCTACGAACTTTGTACGAACTCGTACTTCGAAGTTTTTTTTATTTTGAAGTTAATTAATAAAACATCAAAATTGTGTGAGATCGACTGTTTGTAAACAATAAGAGTGATCTCTGTTTTTGCCGTCCATATCAACATGTGCTAGTTCACTTTCCAAAAAATTGATTGGTTTATCAAATTTTAAGAAATTAAATGCATTATTGCAATTAGACGATGTAGCATTGTGTCTCCAAGTAATAGGTTTATCCCTTGATCCAACAGCATGTACACTACCTTTGACGATAAATCCAAAACATCCTGTGAATTCGATTCTAACACCAGGATCAATACTTAATTTAACACCAGTATTAACAACTGTATTGCCGGTAACACGATATGGATTTCCAATTGTTGTCCACGTCGAGGAGGCGGAGATAATACCAGAAATGTCGGTTTCAGCATTAGCCGTACAAATTACTACGCATGCAAATAATGCCAGAAGTAATTTCATTTTCTTTGAGTGGGTGTAGTTCTTTTTTCAACAAAATAAACAGGTCCTTTTTTAAAAGATCGAAATGATTTATAATGGGCACGTTTGTCAGAGGAATATATATAGTTGTACACATAAACAATATGTATATATATTATAATTACATGTGTATCTTTTCTCGTATATGTACATCATGGTGCCATGTAAGAATAATAATAAATAAGAAAATGCATGTGATCGGTAGGCAGTAGAATCGCATATCGCATATATCATCATACTTGGTAGAATATAATATATGAGAAAGAACTGAACGTTGCGAACGTAACGGAACTGTGTGTGGTATAAAGCTATACTATTTGGTGCTTTTTTCGTGTCTGAAATTAACCTATCAAATGCACATAGGAGCTAACCTTGTATATGAGAAGGATTATAGTGGATTTCAAAACGGCAGTAATTTAAGTACTAATTTAGTATACTAATTTATGTATATTTGATAGAGAG
>LT649339.1:0-36216 GCA_900128395.1 Stramenopiles sp. TOSAG23-2 | reverse complement strand
CTGTGATGGAATTTACTGATGTAATATCAGTTGGAACGGTTAAATATAATGTTAACGTAGCACCAACACCGTCTTGTTTGTAAAACATTTTGTCAGTACAGCCGGTTTTTGCAGTATATCCAGTTGGTGTAGTTTGTGCATTATTTGCAGATGACAATGTACCAGCACTTGTATGAATAACAGCACCGCCCGATTGTAAATTTGCCAACGTTACCGTAATTTTCTCGTCTCCTTGTGAATATTGACTTGCTGAAAACGTAATTAAATTTGTTGCATCGATTGGCGTTGCACCCATAATCGTAGGACGCGTCATGACGTTAGTAGAGGAACCAACTAAATTACACCCAGGATAACTGGGCCTTGCATTCACTACCAATACATCTCCATTAAATAATGATAATACTGATATTGTAATCAAAAGAATAATAATGTTAAATTTATTCATTGTTAATAAAACAATAAATATGAATAATGCCTTTAATTAATAAAAATGTCTTATATATATATATATATGGTGATTATAAATTATATATGCCAAATATCCAAAATTTAAAAAGATGAACAAAAGAAATAAAATAGTAGAATGTACTCTACTATACCAATACAAAAAATAATGATGAGGATTTTGCTATACAGTATCGATGTATATGTAAATATAGATGTGTATGTTGATGAAGAATACGAAGATACATATATATTAACATGAATATCCAACAGCAACTTAAGCCAGTTAGCATGAAAATAAAATTAGTATAAATATATCATGGATCATTTTTGTGACAATTGATTATTCGAATATCCAGCTTAGCATGAAAATAAGATTAGTAAATATATGTTTTCATGGATAATTTTTGTTGGGGTTTACGACATTTAGTATTATTCGATTATTAAATGCTGAAAAACTGACTGCAAAAGCTACTCTGATCAAATTGGGCATCTTCCATTATGATTAGTGTTATTTTTTTCAAGATATCATATATTCCTTACATTTTCCGTATATTACTTAGCACAGCCCTAGTTAATTGCTCCTTTTTTGAAAAAAAATTATTTTGCACCTTTTTATGGATATTTTTATGTTGATAAATATATAAATTGATATTTCAGGAATATAGATAAATGATTTCCTTGGAAATTTAGTAGAAAGTGCTAAAATACACACACACACACACACACACGCGCGCGCGCATAATACATTAATAATAATATATATGATGTACATTATAATACATATATATATATGTTTCGTAGTGCATCATATCATATTTTTTATAAATTACTCATCAATAACTTTGCATCTTCAACGGTAATTTTCCCAGCTGCTAATTGATGCAGTACGTCATCGTCAGCGGTAATTTTTCTCGGAATAATACTTTTTACCATGGGCCTCAACTCTCGTAATGCACCGCCAGCACCACGACTCATCCATCCTTTCGCAGAACCTGACATTATACCATCCCAACCATCTTTTATATACATTTTGGATGTCTCATTTATACCAAGTGTATGCATTATTCCAGCAATATTGTGTCGATGGCAACAATCTAAAATTGTTTTCAATGCCTTCTTATGTGAATCTTGTTGAAATATTTTTAAGAACCAGCTTCCATTTCGCTTCCCTTCCCATTCACCGCCTGGGAATAGGCCCAAACCAAATGCCAAGTCTGTAGGACCTACGTACAAGCAATCAACGCCAGGAACAGCAGCAATTTCTTCAACATTAGCTAGACCATCTATCGTTTCAATTTGTAGAATACAAGCAACATTTTTATTTGCTTCATAAAGATAATCTTTCCCATATGCCATCATTGGTCTTGTCGGCCCAGTAGATCTTTTACCGTAACCTTTACTGGAAGGATATCTCATTGCATCAACTGCTGCCCGGGCTTCTTCAGCATTATTAATCATTGGCACTATTACCCCTAAAGCACCAGAATCCAAGGCCTTATTGATATCCCCAAAGTTGTTAGATTTTACTCGTACAAACGGTACAGTGTTTGTAGTATTAATTGCGGCTATCAATGCTGGCAAAGCGTTCATTTCTATCAAACCATGTTGACAGTCAATAACTAACCAATCAAAACCACTATGAGCCATTGACTCGGCTACGTTTATTGAATTCACACCTACCCATGCCCCTAATGTTTGCTTTTTATTTCTCCATGCATTTAATACATAGTTTGGTTTCATCTTTTATAGTTGATATTGACTTATGTTATGTCTTCATCTATCTATCTATATCTATCTATCTATATCTATCCATCTCAATATTTATATCCATTCACACAGGCTTTTTTTTAGGGGGTAGACTGATTATAGCTGATTAGGAGCAAAAAGGACCTATAATAAATCTCTATACTACTAAATATAAATTAAAATAATCCAGAGCTTAAACCGGCAAAAGAGAGTTTTAAAAAGCGGATATTTAATCAAAACTTACTATATAAAACGGAATTTTGGTAACTTTTTAATTTGCCCCAGACTTTACAGCGCCAGCATTTATTATATTCAAATTTAAGCTTTCTTCTTTTGCACTTCCTTTCCAGCCTTTTCCTGTATAGCTTTCTATCATACATAATATATCTGTAGTTCTATTAATATTCACATCACACACAGCCACAGTAACAACAGGACAGGCTTTAGCTTTTTTTTTCATTTTCTTTTTTGTATCTGTTACATTTTTTTTTTTTTAATTTTTTTTTATTATGGCTATTACAGGTAATATGCACATATGGCACTATGAACGGGCTTTAATTATAATTGGTTGCAATTATTATAGTATTATTATTATTAATTATATTTATATAATAATACAACTTAAACTAATAGTTTAATTATAATATATCTATAAATAAGATTATACATTTACATGTTATTACTTTTCAGAAAAGAAACAGTTAAATATCCATATACATCTATTCCATCGATATACACACCGGTATCACCACTTATCATGGCGCCAACATATGAGTTAAAACCTATCAACAATAAAAACTTACAGATAAGAAAACAAATGAAAACAAATGTACATTTATCAGATATAGGTCGAATCAACGAGGATGAACCTGGATCTTTAGTTATTGAATATGGAAATATGATGTCTTTGGGTGGGCCAACAAAGCAAACTATGAAAAATCTTTTTCATCAGATGGAAAATCCATTTACGGCATCATTGCGGGAAGTTAAGAAAGACCCAATGTTGCAATATGCAATAAATAATGCTGAAAAAGTAAAAACAATGAGTGGAATGCCTAATAAACGGTCCCGTCAAGCGTCGCATGTAGATACATATATGAAAAATCAAGGTGAAGGCACACGTTTATCAGTCGGTGGGGGAGAAAGGCGTTCCCTAGACCAACATGTTTTTGTAAAACGTCGAAAAAAATTTTTTTTGCTACAAAAACGGGGCCAAATTTTAGGCGATTTAATGTCAAATACAAGTGATCGTAGATTATTAGAACGTTTACGAGATGTTATGGTATGGAAAATAGTAGGCAGATGGGAAAAATTATGTTTAAGTATGACATTTTTTGCATGGCATGGTTGTATGATTAGAAGTAAGGAGGAAATTAAACGTTTTGAAAAGTTTTTCATTAAAACACCAGTTGATATAAAACGCAATACACTTAAGCATTGGAGAAGATATGTTTCAGATGCATTGGCTAGTAAAGCTAAAAGTCATTTACAAGAGAGTATGATGGCATTAGAGGCTAGAAGTGGTACAATGCAAGCAACAAGCAACGAATTAAAATCACTAAAAAATCAACTTTACCAACAACGTTCAACCATCGGAGCATTAGAGAAACAAAAAAGCGAAATGGGAGAGATGATGTCAGCTATGGAAAAAAAAATAGAAGTACAACGCTTGGAGGAAAAAGATTTAAAGCAACAATTAAATCATTTAAAGTCAGAATTGATGAAATATGTCAAAACTGATTCTGATAAAAAAAAGTAAAGATTGTGACATGACATCTTACGAAGCACGAGAGAGATATGTTATTCCAGCTCCTCATTTGTAATGATATGGTCTTTGAAACACGCTCTATAATATAAAATATTTTGTATTTTCGTATATAATACAAAAATGTACGCGTATTACGCGTATATTTTAATTTTTTATTTCTACCGAGATGATAATTCCTACTCTCAAAAGAATACAGTGTGACTGAGCCAAAAATTTTTTATATTTTTTAATAAAAAAAAACTAAAAATATATATATGTACACATTGTGTAACTCAAGATATGCATGTATTTATATATAATATATATACATGTACGAAGTAATAATATATTTAATCCTCTTTTCTCAATTTCAAATATAATTTTGCAACTTTCTTCGCCAATTCACTTGTCCTAGCACTGTATAGTGCAATATTAAATGGTGGCGCTGATTTTACACCAGATAAATTGCTATTAGGATCAATACAATTACTTTCCAATCCATGCTGTTCTTTTTGTAAAATCAATAATTCATTTTCTATTTCAAATAGATCTTTTTCTAAATCTATCGAAACAGAAGATGGATTAGAACCAACACCATCATTTGTTACATTATCATTGCTACCTTCGCCACTATTTTTACTTATATTAATATGGCAATTATATTTCATACCACGTCGTATTAAAGCCTCGCGAATTAATGGTAAATCTAATGGGTGTTCGCATAAAATTTCAACAGACAATATATTTTTAATTGATTTACTACTAGATGCAGAAGTGGTAGGCATCATCATTGTGTTTGTTTTACTTGTTGTCGCTTCAGAGTTACTTTCTTCGCACCATGATGATAATAAAGAAATACCATGCCCTCTGCCTAATGACCCAGTTACTTCAATCTGTTTGCTATTTTTATTCTGTCTCCATGTAAAATGTTTTGAAAAATGGCCTGGCCTTTCGATAAGCTTCCCAAGAATGTTCTTCAATCGAAATAATTTGCCTGCACTCTCATCACGACTACTACGATCATCATCGATACTGCTGTTGTATATGTCAGGATGAATTACAATATTTATCTTTGCCCGTGTCCCAAAACCAACTTGTGTAATCGGACCATGTTCATTGATATTTAAATTTTCCCCATCAACAACACTAATTATACCATTATTGCCACTGGTCAAGGAAATATTGTTTATAGACTGCTTTAGAACGCGATTTAAATTATTCAAATACGTTACTCTGGTATTGTGTAGACCGGCAAAATCAAGTATATCTAGAAGGTGTGAAGATATTGGTAAAAAGATAGCATCTTGATCTTTTAAAAGTGAAATAGACTGTCCAGTATCATCACTAGTATTTTTTGCGTTGCCATCATCATCCACACGAATTGTTTTTGAATGACTTAACATAGTGCATAACGAAACAGAAATTTCAAGGGGTTCAATACTCTCCAGTTCTATTGGAAATCTCCATATACGCTGTTCTTGCCCACTATTATCATTAGGTTTTCTAACTGCAAGATCTTTCAAAAATATAGATTTTGTTTCAATATAATTTAATGCGCCACTCTGGGAATGTTTTATTTTTACAACAATTTGCCATGTATCAGATATTGGAAAGTATATATTAGAGTTACGAGAAAAAGGCGTAAGCGTTAAACAAAGGGTGTGTACTGTGGATACTTGACCTATCAAATTTTGATCAATTGTAATAGTAGATGCAAACGCTTTACCGGAAACGAACAAGTGATTAAATTCTACGATCCAATGCAGCATTTCAGACAAAACACTTAATTGCTTTGTATAAATATTGCTAACTTCTTTTGAAATGTATTCTTTTGTTGATATTTCTGACAACTGTTCTAATAATCCTTTCACCCTTGTTTCCGAATCTGCATCTGCACTTATGCGAGTGCATTGTGAATGCTTGGCTCCGAAATTTTCAATGCGTTTCAATATTTGTATATTGTTGTTACTAGGCATTGTAAATTCATATAATAGACCACGCGATGTTAACGCAATGAATGTATTTGAATATATTTCTAACGGTTGCAAGAAAACAACATTACGAGCAAGTGGCAATTGTACATTTGTAATATTATTTACGGAAAGTAATAATTGCAAACGTAACAATGGCATGACTAATGTTTTTCGATTTGATATGCATACTAGGTATCCATTAACTATGCATGCGCATGATATTGAGTTGCCAATATTATTTGGCCAAGTTTCAACAACTGCATGATTACCACATTTCACTAAATTTGCATTGTTTAATACATTTTCATTATCTACATCCATGTGTTGATGAGCTTGGGACTGATTAAAATAACTAATAATTTTAATGGTACCGTGCTTTCCAATAATTACTAAGCCTTTTATTGTATTAGTAGTTTGGTTACTGTTATTATTATCGGTGACATCATCATCAAAAAATGAATAAATTGGTAATATGTTCAAAATCGTTTCGTTATCCGGCATATGTAAAAGTAGACCATGTATAGAGGCAACATTGCGATTGATAGATATCCCACCACTGCTATCGTTGTTCATTATATAATCAGATTGTAATAACACGTATCGAAGTGAGCCATCTAAATAACCTTGTATGGCTATTGAATTATTGCCTCGTGATAACGCCATGTTAGGGCCAAAAAGTGCAGAAAAAAAAGATGGATTGCTACTACTGCTCATTATATATGTTGTTGATACGATTGAATCGACATTGTTTTGTGGAATAAGATTTTTTTTGAATATCTCGATACCATTTTCATTCTTAAACTCACATAAATACATAGGTTCTAATAAACTTGTGATTAAAATGGCTTGGCTATCAGCCTCTTGATTACCATTATATAAAAAATTGCAATTGACAATTCCACGTATAATACCAAGCGATTTTGAAATTTTATTTTGTTCCTTTGATACATCAAGATACTTGTAACTAATATTATCACTACCTATTTTATCAGCATCTATATAGAATATTTCACCATCGTAGGTTCCGATCAAAATTTTATTTGCTTTAAGCGTATTTTGAAGAAAGCTACCAACATTTATCGTAACGATATCAGAAGTAAAACATATAGTCGATATATGTAACCATGTATTGTTATTCTTTGTGCTATTATTGTCTTTTTTTTTACTTTTCTTTTTTTTACTTATTTCATCAACGGAGATCTTGTTTGTACTATTATCTAATAAATATACTAACAACTTACATGGACATTGTCGAATCAATAACATACCATTTTCATTTGATAATTTTATATATTCCATTAAAGGCGTTCCGCTTGTTCGCACAGTTCTACCGATCAAACTAATATGTTTTCTTTGTTCTAGAGCTACTTGAGGCAATGCACTATTTTCTTGGTTATTATTTTCCTTGGAAACTGATTTGTTATTTGTATCATTATCACCAATACTATTAGGAGAAGTGCGTTTTGATTTTGATTTCTTTTTTTTCTTTTTCGGTGGTGGTTTACTAAGAACGCTTGATCCACTTTGTGATGACATCGTTGTGTTTGATACGTATTGAACTTTTTTTATTATCTAGATGTATATTCTGTTGGCTTTTCTAACGTGTTACATTAGTGTGTATCTATATCAACATTTTCATAAATTCAATTTTTTTATTTTAAATTCAACTATTTTTTTATACAAAATAATAATATATCGAAAGTCGAAAAAAGTCCAGAACTTGCTTTTGGCTGACGACGCAGATAGGGAATATTAATATCCTTAAATCTTAGCGTGAATAATAGTACGTGAATATACCACCGTGGTAGTACAGGGTGAATTTAAATTAGAGAATAAAATCGAATAAACGACGAGAGGAGAGGAGAGGGTGAATTCAGTGCCGGAAATTACGATGATCTAAGATCACTTAAATCAGAGAGAGAGAGAGAGAGAGGAATACTGGAATACGACATGTACAGACATCCAGACATTGATATATATATATATATATATATAATACAATAGTCATTGTTGAACAATATTAAAATAGGTGTACCATGTCTGGAGAGGAGGTACCATTTATAACAGCATTAATATCAGGTGGTAAGTTATATTTTTATACTTGAATTAAAATGTTATCAATTATCACTTTTCGTTCAACAAAACTAACTATTTTAAAACTTTTCTATATAATAAATATTTGACTTCTTTACATTTCTATGTATATATATATATTCATCTGGTAAAATTTAGGTGTTGCTGGTTTTTCTGTTGATGTCGCTTTGTTTCCATTAGACACAATAAAAACTCGTATGCAAGCAGCGGAAGGGTTTTTAAAAGCAGGTGGATTTAGTGGAATTTATAATGGTTTAGCATCAGCTGCTGTTGGCTCAGTCCCTGGTGCATCTTTATTTTTCGCGTCATATGAAAGTGCAAAATCAGTTTTACCAGACAATTTAGGCGCAGCTAAATCGATGATTGCAGCGTCGTTTGGCGAAACAATCGCGTGTTTAATACGCGTCCCTACTGAAAATGTGAAACAAAAAATGCAAGCTGGTCTTTATAAAACAACATCTGAAACTTTGACTGCAATTAGAAGTGCACCAGGTGGTTGGACAAACTTTTATACCGGCTATTGGACTACCGTGTTACGTGAAGTACCATTTTCGTTCATTCAGTTCCCTATATGGGAAGGTATGAAATCATATATTGCTAATTATCAAGGATATGAAGCGACTTCTTTTCAAGCAGCAGTTTGTGGGACAATATCTGGAAGTTTCGCTGCTGCAGTCACAACACCATTAGATGTTATCAAAACCCGATTAATGTTAGGTACCGATGCTAATGGTAAAGCATATAATGGTTTAGTTAATACATTTAATCGAATATTAAGCGAAGAGGGTTGGCGTGCATTTTTTAGTGGGATAGCACCAAGAGTATTTTGGATTGGTTTAGGTGGTTTCGTTTTCCTAGGAACATATGATAAAGTTATTAAAACAATGTCAAAGCGGGACGAAGAAGACAAAGAGACTTTTTGAAAAAAGTGAAAAAAATATGCATAAACATATATTTTTTTTACGAATCGTTCGAGAGAAACGTATCAGATACTGATATGTTTGTGTATGTAAATTGGTTTTAAAAATTTTATATTATCATATTTCATGTAATCTTGAACATAGTACACACCTTTTAATTTTTTTTAATCCCAAGCAGGTACTCTCCGTGTTTTATTCGTGTCTTTTTTTTTACGAGTAAAATGTAAAATGTGCTTTAAAAAATTATCTTATACGTGTAAGGAGTTAATGATTTAAAAAATAATTTTTAACATTTGGGTTGTAATATTTATATATGCATAATATCATGTATATATTATATATCATAACTTTTAGATTTACGAAGAAGTACATAGATTTTAACCATATCATATGATCATACCAGGTATCATATTATAATATAAACAATTCTCTTATTTATAATATATATGATATGAACTTTATGAAGGAGGACCTCTTTCATTTAGCTCTGAATCACAGACAGACGAAACATCTTTTGAATACTAAATAATTTTTACTAAAATTTATAAATCATTCTTGAAGCTCTGAATCACAGACAGCGGAAACATCTTTTGAATACTAAATAATTTTTACTAAAATTTATAAATCATTTTTGATTTGAGAGGTTAATAAACGGGAGTAAAAGAATTTTATATAACATAGGAGTAAGAGAAAAACACATATATGATATGATATTAACGAATTATTAATATTATGATACAAAGTAAGAAAATATTTCTACATGCATATCAGAGGGGGAAAGATTTAAAAAGAAAATTATTCATACCGGCACATTAAATAATATATGGTGGCGTTTTCAAATGTACACACATAAACATCTCACACATACATATGTTGATTCAACACACCGAACATGTTTTTGAAATAGTTCACTTCCTATTTTCAAATATTTTAACAAGATTTCTTCTGTCAATTTACTATTTACATCAACTTCCTTTTGTCGTTTTATAAAATCCAACATAACATGCAAAGGTTTCGCTTCGTTTAAATTTTGCGTATGAATATTATTATTATCATTAACATGATGATTTCCATGTATATTTAAAATGCTAGATATGCTACGTATAATGTTGATATAAAAGTTCTCTACTTGTTTAGTACCACATAATTTCTTATTGAATTGAGAATAATATTCAATAAATATTTTTAATATTTCTACTAAATCTTCAAAAATTCCATGTGCAATCATATCTTTACCGTATTCCTTTCCCATCGACGTTATTAATGCACATAAAATACGACGCAATTCGTTATTTTTTTCATTACTACTCGTATCAATACAGTGCATCTTTAAAACTTTTTTTATAATTGGTAATGCACCATATTGAACCGTCTTCTGTTTCTGTCTTAAGCCCTTAATAACATGCTCAATTTTGGAAGATCATAATGGATTAGGAAGAAAGAAGTCGTACTATAAGATAAAGTTTAATGACCAGGAAGGTCAAATACCAATGGGAGCAGGGAAAGCAAATTTAGATCGGGCTGTAGAGGAAGGTAAAATTCTAGCTTGGTTTCCAATATCTTACAACGATAAAGACAATAACAATATTGATGACTATGATAACTTATACAAAGCATTGGAAGATTGGGATTTTACTTGTATGTTTGATGTTTAACCATTCACAATTCTCCATGTCTGTTGCTGTTGAAGACGGTGCAAAAGGACGTCGTCAAAGTGTGTTAAAAGAAGACTTTAAGCAGTTAAAATTGCATAGAAAACATCACAATTCAGATTTCAAAAGAGTAGTAGATGTATCGCTTAGTGATGAAAGCTTTTGTATAGTCATGTAGAAAATGTGATTTTAATGTACTCGTATTCTTTTACACACATATATGTTTTTTAAATGTTTTAATTATGTTTTTTAATTACGCTCTCCTTATTATATATCATATAAAAAAAGTTTTTCTTACAGATCGTACGACTCTTTTACATTTTACGCTTTTTTTCCAACCTCAAATTTATGTTCCATACAATCAGCGCAAGCACATTTATTTGGATCACAGTTACACTTCTCACCCCATTGCATGGAACAACCGGCACTGTACAATTTTATTTCTTCATCATCATCCTTCTCACCACCACTTTTCTTCTTACTATTGTAGCGACCCCCACCTTTATGAATAGCACAATCTGCACATGTACATAATTCAGCAGCACATGTACATGCGCCACCATATGCCATCATACACCCGGGATCAATATGATAGGCAATACCACCACCACCACCATTATTTTCACTCTCCAATTCCATTTTTACTGATTCAATTCCTAATGTACCTTGTCGAACTTCTCGGCCATAACTTGATTCAATTTTTGGAGGTTTATAATTACGCAATAAAATAGATGAAATTACAACGGAGACTGACGACATTGCCATTGCTAGTCCAGCAACTTCAGGCGGCAAAACTACTTTTATAAGTGGAAATAAAACACCAGCAGCAATCGGTATTCCTAATGTGTTATAACCTAAAGCCCAAAACATATTTAAACGTATACGTTGGTAAGTGACACGAGATAAATCAATTGCAGTGATTACATCCACTAATCTCGATTTCACCAGCACTAAGTCAGCCGCTTCTACTGCGACATCAGCACCTGCACCAATTGCTATGCCTAAGTTTGCTTGAGCTAAGGCAGGAGAATCATTTACTCCATCCCCCACCATGGCAACAATTTTCCCTTTCTCTTGTAATTCAACAACTTTTTCAGATTTTTCTCCTGGCAAAACTTCAGCTACAATTTGTTCTTTAGGTATTCCTAATTCAAATGCAATTGCTTCCGCTGTTCTTCGATTATCACCAGTTAACATCCATACATTTAGATTCATAGCACGTAGACCAGCTAAAGCAACGGCCGCGTCTTGTTTTGCTTCGTCGTAAATACCCAATACACCAACTACAACATTATTAATGGACACTATTACACTTGTTTTCCCTTTTTTTTCCATCGTTTGCATGCAATTTTCTGTCCGTTCCGCGTTGGTTGTAAATATCGAGCCTTTTTCTTCCATATACTGACGATTACCAATTAAAACTTGATGTCCATCAACATCTGCGCATATACCACGGCCTGGGTCTGCTTTGAATGCACCAGGCTCTTTTAACGGCTTCACATTCTTGACACTAGTTGCTTTTTTTACAATAGCTTGTGCAAGTGGATGCTCGCTACCTTTTTCAGCACATCCAACAAAATATAATAAATCATGTTGTGATATTCGTAAAAAATCATTTCCTGTATCATCTTGTTCTTCTACCGTTTTCTTTTTCATATTAAGCGGAACTTTATCATTCAATAATACTATATCTGTGCAAGATGGCGTACCCGATGTCAAAGTCCCAGTTTTGTCAAATATTACATCCGTTACATTATGTGCCGTCTCGAGTGCATCACCACTCTTTACTAATATTCCTAACTTAGCACCAACACTTGTGCCAACCATAATAGCTGTGGGTGTTGCAAGACCCAACGCGCATGGACATGCAATAACTAATACAGCAATACTAAAGGTTAAAGACATAACAAAGTTGCTTTCGCCATATGGATACCATTCTTTTGGTACAACATTGGCAGATGTTAAAATAATCCAAACAATGAAAGTAAGCAAAGAAATCGAAGCAACAATAGGAGCAAATATGCCACTTATACGATCGGCAAATATTTGTATCGGTGGTTTTTTTGTTTGTGCATCTTGCACAAGATTAATAATATTTGACAATGTTGTATTTGCACCAGTCTCAGTTACGGAGATAAATAATGTACCATCTACATTGGATGTTGATCCAGACACTAAGTCACCAACATTTTTTTGCACAGGCATTGGTTCGCCGGTTAACATCGATTCATTTACAGTCGATCGTCCTTTAATTACAATCCCATCTGCAGGCAATGTGTCACCAGGCAAAACTTTAATAATATCACCACGTTGTAACATAACGATATCGATATCTTTGATTTCATCGATATCCTCATCTGTAATTGTTGTAACATTGTCATTTTTTGTATTTTTTTGTACCACTAATCGAGCTGTGCTAGCCGATAACTTCATCAACGCGGCAAGGGCACTTGATGTTTCCTTCTTTGCAGTAGCTTCCATAAATTTCCCAAGTAATACAAATGTAATTAGCATAGCACTTGTTTCAAAAAAATGCGCCCCTTGGTGAGATTTGGTATGGACACCTGGCTTTGTATACAGCATATTATATATAACAGCAAATGCAGAGTAAAAATATGCAGCACTTGTCCCTAATGCAATTAGAAACGACATACCATAATTTCGTCGCAACATACCATGATATGCTTCAACGTAAAATAGTTGACCCGAGATGAATTGAACTGGTGTTGCTAATATCCACATTAATAAAGCACCCCAATGCAAATTTATCTCATCAAATACGCTTGACATAAATGCCATTTTAATGGATGGATGAATTGATGGTAGAACCATAGATATTAAAAAGCATGGGGCGGTAAATATTAAACTAAAATACAATGACTTTTTCCATTGATTGACTTGATTATTTTTACGACTTTGCAATGTACTTAATGTCCCAGTTGCAGCAGCTACATCGTATTTTATAACCTTGAATTTCTTCAGCACAGGATCTATATATTCTTCACATATCGTACGAATCCCAATAATTTCATCATTGAATTCTATAAATAATTCAATTTCATTCACATTCATCTTGTTATTATTTTTTTGATTCTGATCTGTTGTAGTGGAACTAACTTTACTAATACTATCTTCATATTTTTCATTTACGTTCAAAAGGTAGGTAATAATCTCATTTGTTAAATTTACCAGGACGGTATTGGATATAGATTTTTCCATTTCAAAATTCAATAAACAAGTTAGCAGTTTTCTTTGTTTACCTTCATGAAGTTGTGTTACTTCCAATAATTTACAGTCAAACCCTAAACATTCCACCGTATCTACAATACCTTCACCATACACTTTCGCCTTTTCTAAATCATCTTCAGAAAATGTAACTTCCATAGTATCTTCTAACAAATTAACATTAACACGCTTTAAATTAATTGTGTGCCCTTTTTTCACACCAGTTTCAACAGTATTAACACAAGATGAGCAAGTCATGCCTTCAACAAGATATTTTGCTTTGAACGTAGTTAAAGGGATAATATCAAGGTTCAATAATTTACAGTCAAACCCTAAACATTCCACCGTATCTACAATACCTTCACCATACACTTTCGCCTTTTCTAAATCATCTTCAGAAAATGTAACTTCCATAGTATCTTCTAACAAATTAACATTGACACGCTTTAAATTAATTGTGTGCCCTTTTTTCACACCAGTTTCAACAGTATTAACACAAGATGAGCAAGTCATGCCTTCAACAAGATATTTTGCTATGAAACTAGATGAAGGAATGTTAATAGTTACCTTATTATTATTAGTACTAGTAGTTAATTCATATTTTGCATCCGTCATATTGCTATATTATCACTTTCGAGTAGAGTAAGGGTTTGTTTAAATACGAAATAATAATAGTTAATTATTTATATTATACATCAATGTTGTTCACAAATGTACAAATGTATTGATACATTAATATTTTGAATGATTGTGGTGTATTAAAAATATGTTCTGTTGCTTCTAGAAGGCGGCCAGAAGGATAAAAAAAAATACTACACTATAACTTTCTACATTTTTTTAGACGATATTTTCCTATCAAGTTGTTATATTATAGTATAGTTTTATTGTACTTAAATAGAAAAATTTTGGAAGACAAAGGCATAAATTGCATTATTATTTCAATCATATACAGTAATGTATGTATGTACATATATATATATACATACCTGTATAGATATATACATGATATTATACATTGGCTGCTATATATAATATATTATAATAATATACTATATACCTGTTCGAACTTATTAGTACAAAAGCAACAAGAAGCAACAATGCCAAATATACTTACAAAATTTATATCACTTAATTATGTAGTGGCAAATACTGTTGCAAAAAAAATAGTAACTACGAAAAGTAAGAAATCAATATTCAGTTTCTTCCAACATTTTATATATAGATCTACGTTTAACCGCATATTATTGTACTTTTCTATATTCGCAGTTGGAGGTATCGGGGCTGTAATATACAATATACCTAGTCGTGATCCGAAAACAGGAAAGCGCTTGTTTAAGAAAGGAGCTGTAATAAATGAAGTTATACGTAGTTTTTTATTTACTATGCGAAAATCAAAATTGATCTTGAGTATGGTATCTTCAGCCGCTATTTTTACATTTTTTGCAGGAAATCAATTAAGAAGATTTAATATTAAAATATCAAGCGTAGGCTTATTTACGTCGTGGTTTGCAGCCGTTTGGGGATTGGCTTATTATTTCTTATATGTTGAATCTCCTAATTTAAGATTTCAAAGAACTCCATGGAATGTCCATATCGTTGAAAAGAGTAAGTTAGCCAAATTTCGCTTTGAGCCATGTTTTTGGTTGCTAAATAATCATACCCAGACATTAATAGGATTTGTTCTTGGCCATTTAGAGTGGTGGTTATTTGAGCCGGTGCGTTATAGGCGAGAAACCATTAAAGCATACGATGGAAATGATTTGTTGTTGGATTGGATTGAACACCCAGATGATGAGTTTGAAGAGGATGAATCAGATGATGAGGATGATATAAAAATCAATATTAAAATTAAAAAAAGGAGATCATCCCGTATGTCAATTAAACAACATAATGCATTGCCTATAGTTGTAATTATTCATGGACTTGGAGACAATAATAAAACGCCATATGTCAAGCGATTGGCAAGAGCATGTCATCGGTCTGGTTGGAGAGTTGTTGCCTATTCATATTGGCGTTGTGATTTTGGTTGTACTAAAGACCTGACATATGTGATGCAACATCTTAATAATGAGTATCCTGAATCCCCGATTGTTGGATGCGCATTCAGTGCAGGCGGTCATTTATTATTGCGTTATTTGGAAGATGTTGGAAGGAAGACACCCATGATATGCGCATTGACCTTCAGTGGCGCTTTTGAATTAAAAAAAACAATTGAAAATGTACAAAAAAATGAATTAGCTAGCTATGGCATGTACTTGACTTCACAACTACGTGTTTGTTTTGAACGACATATGCAGAACGATCGACGCTTCCGCCCAACATTAGATCGCCAAGGAAATGTTATTGCACCAGCAATGCTAGACCCAACACGAGTAAAAAAAAGAGTATACGATAAAGGTGCAGTTGGTGGTGTATTGAGAGGCAATGCACAAAGCGAATATGATCGTTTCTTATATGAAATTGACAATTATTCAGGTAAAAATAAAAACGACCAAGGTGGCGAATATAAATTTTTAAAGCAAACAAGGGGCCACTATAGAAAAACGGCTGCAAGTGAAATATCTAAAATTAAAATTACAACATTAATATTGCACTCGGATGATGATCCAATCGTTGCAGGCAGTTTAATTGACTGGAATGAAATTCCTGAAAATAAAAATGTAATTATATTAAATACAAAGAGGGGTGGGCATTGCTCTTGGTACGAAGGCTTGTTCCCTATTGGAGATTGCTGGTGTGATCGAGTTGCTAAAAGATTTATTAGTTCAGTTCTTGAGAGTCATTCACATACAAACTTCTTAGTTGATGTGATACGTAGAAGTTTAAAGGCACAACCTGATTTGAATCATTCTATTAGTATGGACACTTTAGCAAGAATCAGTTCTAGTGTGAATTTACAAACACATGCAGCGCCAACAATTCGCCGAAATCGTAGTGGTAGTTTTAGCAGTTTAATAGAAGGGAAAACTGCTGATTATGTATTATAAAAATGTAAAATATCATATGATATATGGCATTAATAAAATGCATATCATTTTAAATACGTATAATTTCTGACACACTCTTTTAAAAAAAAAATTAATATCAATATCAACACCCTATCATAGTGTCAGATAGATATCATACTATCATATGATATTGCCTCAGTTATTGTTTTCTGTTTGAATTATATATATATATATACACATGTGTTTACTAATACGACACACTATGGAGATATAAAAAATATACGAATAAATTCGTATAAATACTTCGACAAACTACCTTATACTTTTTGGTGTACCTGGAGGTGTTTCTAACAATGGTGGTGGCAATACATTGATTACAAAATCTTCATATCCTTCATGTACATTTAACATTAATTTAGCAAACGAAATCTTCAACAAACGTTGCTTTACATAATCTTTTGCCATTGCGTCTCGTCCACGCTCTGCGCAAATAGCTTTTTGTTCAAACGGAACACCAATTCCTTCCCATTTACGACATGGTCTTGATAATATATTGTTTTTCATTCTTAAAAAGATATGTTTTCGGATCATATAATACAATTTCATCCCATCAAAATATTTACGATATGTATGATTTCTATGATGCTCTATGGCTAAGCCAGTTTGTTGTAATGTTATTTCCGCATCATTATATAGCAGCATGGATGCTGTTACGTGTGATGGTGGTGGTGGTACAAACATCATCATATTATTTTGAGATGATGGTAATACCGGTATATCAGATTGTTCAACATCATCTACTACTACGTCAACTGGTACAGTAATGACTAAACCTGTACTTGTTTCATACAATTTATCTACTGTTTTCGTTTTCATAATACCATTTTTTGTACTACTACTACTACTACGGGAATTTTTTATAGATGATGGAGATACAATCTTTGGAATAGTTGGACCTATCGAATTATTTTTCAAAACTTCCACTTCTCTAGACAAAGAATCGACTAAATTGGCAAGTTTTAATTTATAATTAACATTTTCATCATATTCATCATTTACAATATGATTCAAATCAGTTGTCGTTGCCGTCGTCATCGTGTTTGATGGGTTATTGTTACCGCCAGGCATCAGACTACCAGAAGCAACACCTCGATGATAATTACTTGGGCGTAATCCATCAACAGTAGTTCCATATATATTTCTTGCATCGTTAAATACATCATGGCTTTTCGAAAAATTTTCTTTCAGAAACATTGCATTTTCTGAAAACAAATCATCAATTCTATTATCAATGTCTTTGAATGTTGGCAAAGGTATGCTGGTATTTGTTGCATTTTCAAATAACGCATTGTCTTTCAAAGTATTATTTGCCATCATTTTTTTCGAAGGTGTATTACTGTTATAATTTTCTTTTGAAAATATAAAATTAATAGTATCATTATCAATTACATTTAAATTTTCATCGTTTCCAAAACTTGATTTAATAAACATATCGTCAATATTGTTTTGTTGTTTATAATTTCTTCTTCTTCTACTTCTTCTATTATTATTATTATTATTATCATCAATATTACTGCGTGTGTTATTGATGCTACTATTACTTAATGAATAATCACCTTTGTTGTTACTATTATTACTTCCTCTTTGTTGTATACCATATTTTTTTCTACCAATGGCAAGAGCACGTTCAACTGCAGAATATTTTTTAGTTGATGTCATATTTATGTGATTGTCTTTTGTAATATGTATTGTATATTTTTTGTTGCTGTTTAATAGTTGTTTGTTTGTGGTATTTTGTATACATTCGTATATATATGTTAACACAGCTATTATTTCGAAAACATTATCTATATATATTTAACGGTTTCTATTGTAGCGATTATTATTTTTTTTAAATTTTTCAAAAACAACAGAAAACCTTAACTTAAGTGAAAGTTTTTGAGTGTATTATTAAGGCGGATTACGTCCTTTCAGTTAAAATCTGTGGTATTCCAGTGTACATACTTAACTTAAGTGAAAGTTTTTGAGTGTATTATTAAGGCGGATTACGTCCTTTCAGTTAAAATCTGTGGTATTCCAGTGTACATAAGCCTATGAACCTGCTAGATCAAAAAATCTGTAAAAACTTTTTCCCCAACCAAAAAATATATTAGCTATTTTAGTTATAGCAAAAAATGGACTTTCGGGAAGTTGAATCAAACACAAATCTATGGTGTAACATCTTTTTTTTTTCGCACACACACATAAATAAAAAGATATGAACACGAAATCAGAAAGACAATCTTCCATTAAAGCAAAAAATATCACTTTTTTGGTCTGTGGCTCGAAATTGCGAGGAAAATTACAATAAATCGAGATGTTACCCCATGTAAATGTATAATAGGGTGCGAACAAAACAAATCGCGTTCAAAAATATCAAATTTTAGTAATTGATCTTTTGGTTGGCGAATTATTCATTTTGGTGTATTTTTAGCAAGGAAATAATATTGAAAGTAAATTAAATGATAGGCATATATAGAAAAAATACTTGTTTATAATATTACGATCCTCCCTCGGCATCACTTTCATTTGTTAAATCATAAACCGGATATGCAGCATCGGCTATTAGTTGTAGAGGACTTCGATCGTCGCCATTATAATCTGCGTCATAATTTTCGAAGTTTTCAATATCCGAATTATAATTATTATTGTCGTTATTATTTATTATGTTGGTTAAATCTATTGAACCTGCTGTATTATTATTATTATCATTAAAATTGTTGTTACTGATTGATATTGAGGATGAATCGCTATTATTCGTGGTGGTTGTGGTCGTGGTGGCTGTGATTGTGGCGGTTGTCGTCGTACTGGTGATATTTGGCAAGGTATTCCCCTTCAATATTGCTTTTACTGAACTCAACTTTCTGCATTTGGAACAATAATTGGTATTTATTTTGCGTATTTTGGTTATTTTACAACACTTACATATATTTCCAAGTGATGCATTATTAGAATATTATTATTATTATTTGATTTATGTTTTCTAACATCTTTTGGGTTTTTGTAATCTTTATTGTAATTTACATTTTGCTGTAATCTACCTACTCGTAAAATTTTCCTTCTTTTTTTAGTTGCAGATTCATCTTTGTATTCTTTCTGCTTTTTACTATTTGCAATTCTTCTCTATAATTGAAATTTCGATGTGATTTATTCAATGAAGTTGTATATATGTGTGTGAAAGATATGATAGCATAGTAATTGGTATACTTAAAGTACAAATATAGGCAAAAAAATTAGAAAAAGTAGCTATAATTTTAAACAAAATTACCCGAAATGGAGGCTCACAAGTCCGTAATCCGCCTTAATATCACAATATATTGTCCATGTATCTTGATATGTGTACCAAGTATAATACTGTATAACATTAAAGAGGCCACATCCCATCACCAAAAAATACCAAAAACGTTACTTGTTGGTACAATTGTAAAGCGAAGACGCAGTACAGATGGTAAGCGAAGAGGCGAGGATCTCGACTATTACAATTGTAAAAAACTGATTTTTCCATAGCACCATACACATGGAACTTAAATAAAATCAAAGAATCATAGTATAATTCAATACAATACAATTTTACAAAGTTAATATAATTTATTTTACAAAACAATCTTACAACATGAACAATGATATATCTTCCTCCATTATTGACGATTTTGATGAATTAACCATGTCCCATCCACTTGCAATATCAACAGAATTCGATCGAAAATCAAAACGACGGAGTCAAGTCCTTGACGATGGACGAAAAATTTTAACATATGAAAATGGTGAAGAATTGGTTGAGCATTCAGATGGAACATTAGAACAATCAACTATTGATGGTAGCCGTATAGCCATCACTGATTTTGTGAAAACAGAAACAACAAAGGATGGTATTGTTGTAACTACAGATTTACAAACTGGGAGAATTATGAAACAAGAGACACCGGATGGTATAATCATAGAATTTAAACAAGATGGAACTAAAATAGAATATTTTATTGATGGAACGATAACAACTACATTGAACGATGGTACTATTACTGAAATCAATCATGATTCAACAATGGAGGTAATTAAAGCAATTGATGGTACAATCACAGAAACAAATTTTAAAGAACAAACTAAAATTATTACCTATCTTAATGGAACAAAAAAACAAATTGATATTGAAGATGGAACTGAAATTTTAGAGGATGTTAATGGCAATTTATTGCAAATAAATCCTGATGGTTCAAAAACTTGTACGACTAAAACTGGGCGACAAACAGATATATTAACTGATGGTACAATTATTATAGAGGAAGATGGTCAGATGATACAGAGAGATGCAGATGGATCAATTGTAAAAGGTGATGGTACCGTCATTGAAGCAAATGATATTGACATCAATTTAACTGTTTTATTTGAACAGGCAATTGAATCAACATTAGAAAATCGTTACATACCACAACAAAAACCAATTGTAATAATAGATGAAGTCAAACAAGATAAAAATGAAGAATCAAAGTCAACAGAAGATATTATAAAAAATGGCAAGAATTATACACAAGAAGATTTTATGATAGGATTAGCACGTATCTATCCTTCCTCTTGTACATTTAGTACAAATCGCAATGGATTGAAAAAAATAACTGCCGGAAAATTAATAAAATCCTTAGAAAAACAGAAATTAGAACGTCAAAATGAAATTCTTATCCAAAAAAAAAAAGAAAAAGCAGAAATAATGAAACGAAAGAAAAGAAATTATCATGCCGGGAAGAAGAAATAAGATTTTGGTGGTGGATGGGAGTGTGCGTGTCGAGTATTTTCTTTGGTGGACACTTCTCTGAGCGAAGTCGTACCGAAAAGTATAATACAAAAGAAATTGTATGCATAATACTTTTAATATGATATATTAAAATATTTTTAAATCTGTAATATAATAATATATTTACGGTGTGATACTTGAGATTTAATTTACGGGAGTAAAAGAAATTTACGTATAATATATATACGAGCCGTCGAGTTCGTATTTTAAATAAATTTCAATAAAACATATTGAGCAAATAAGAGAAAATTATTATACTCTGTATACGGTTCGTACAAAATTTTAACTTGTAAGATTATTAACCACATCTCAAATTTTTTTTTTAATATTTTAATATATATATTTTATCACACATCTCCTCATATTTTTTTAAATATAAAATTCAACTCACATTCACTATTTTAATCATGGTTAATGGTCTATCCGATCGGTCAGTAGGACAATTTTCAATTGCACTGACAACATTCATACCACTAACAACACGTCCAAAAACTGTATGTTTACCATCTAACCATGGTGTTGCTGCACATGTTATGAAAAATTGACTGCCGTTTGTATTTGCTCCGGAATTGGCCATTGATAATATTCCAGGTTTATCATGTCGTAAATTACGTACAATTTCATCTTGGAAATTTCCACCCCAAATACTTTGTCCACCTCTACCAGTACCTGTTGGATCTCCCGTTTGCAACATGAATCCTTTTATAACTCGATGGAAAACAACACCATTATAATATCCATTAGCAGCATGTGTTAACCAATTTTGTGCCGTTTTTGGCGTTTTTTGTGGATACAATTGAACAACAATATCGCCCATTGTTGTATGTATAGTTGCAACACCAGGTGCCTTGTCGTTGTTATTAATATTATTGTTACTATTAGCTTGCGATAATGATGATAATTTTGCTTTGGCTGTTTTTTCAGATTGTAAAACATGTAATGGCTTTTCATTATATACATCTCTATCATCACTTTTTGGTTCCCTTGATGAAAATAGATAAAAACGTGGTTGATTATGTGCAGTGCAAAATAATGTTGGATCTGGTAATATTTCACTACGATCAACTTGTTCGCCTTTCTCCGTCGCACGTTTTACACGTGTTTGTGAATCAACATATGGTGCACCTTGGTACAATGCACAATTTAAAAAATGTTCAGATTCTTCCACTGCACCTAATACTTTAACAACATTGTTGGTTGTTAAATTTAAAATTTTGATTCCTTTTGAACTAGGATACAATAAAAAATTTGACGTATCATCAAAGGTTGCATTTGTCCATGTTTCTGTCAATTTATCTTGAACAACTCTTAAACAATCATTATATTGGCGTTTTAATTTACCAGTTACAAAAGAAAAGATTCTAACTTGTTGATCACTTGCTAAAATAACAAATTTTTTTCCATCGGGTGACATTGTTATACTATACGGTTTCGCTTTTGCGGTAAATAAACTAATTAAATCTGTTCCAGAAGCAAAACGAAATTTAACACGTTTCTTTGGAAACGTGCCATCTTTTGGTTTCCAATATTCAATCATACCTTTTTCATCAACACTAATTGCAACTCTTGCTAAATGATTAAACGCCATGCATTTAACAGTTGCCATATGACTAGTAACACTTGCAAATGGCATTTTTGCTATACCACCTGAACTTTCACCTTTAAATAAACGTATAGAAAAATCGTTTCCACTACTACTACTACTACTACTATTATTATCACTATTGCTATTATTATTGTTATTACTATTTGCAACTGCAAGTATTGCTGGTGGTGATTTTAAATATACCCAACAACATACACCAGGGTGAAAATCTTTTACATTTACCACTTGTACCATATCGAAATTTACGACGTCAAATATTTTTATTGTTTTTTCTGAATCATTTGTGGTACAAAATCGATGTCCATCATATGATAAAGAAGCACCAGTTGGTTGTTTTAAATGTGCACGAAATTCTTTTACAAATTCAATAGAAGTCTCAAATTTTTTCCAAAATTTTACAACACCGTCGTTGCTTACTGTTATAATGAACTCATTTGGTTTTGAAACAAAAATAAAACGTACTACATCGCGATGCATATACGATTTTTCATACATTTCTGCTTGTGGTAATCTAGCAATTAATTGTTTTTCATGTTCCACTTTTCTAATTTTCTTTTTTTTTATTGGTGGTGAATTATTATCATTATTTGCTGGACGTTTTTTTATATTATTCATCGTCGTAGTAGTATTAGATGACGATGATGATGATGTTGGCATTGGTCCAAAATCATCATCATCATCGGAAGAGGATGGTGATTCATTGTCTGACATGTTTGTTATAAATACGTGAATCTGTTTTTCATGAAATACTTGTTTGTTTCTTTCTGTTTCAACAAACAACAATCTGATTAACCAGAGAGAGTTGAATGGCAATGAAGAAAATTGTACATGTACAAAAGTAGTTGTATAAAATATAATATAATTCTAATAATGGATTAGGATGTGAAATGTGCAAATGTTTATTATTGATGATGAAAAATTATTATTATTATGGCCAGCTTTTTTTTCATCCCAGCCGGGCCAGCAGAGCAGATGATGATACCTGGTATAGCTACGTTAATGCTATTTCTAATACCTTAATTGAATTAATTAGCGCCATGGCCACAACTAGGCCATAGTGTGTAGCTATAACATATTTCTAATAATTTCATCATCAGGATAATAATACTGGAATACCAGAATACCCACACCAGGCACACCAGGCACACCACCGACCACCACTAAATTAAAACTACGGTTTTATTCATTCAACATATATTTATTACTGTAATATATCTTTTTATTATTACTACTATCAATCTAGAATATAGACAATGTACAATTAGATAGATAGATAACAAACAAATTAAATAGATTTTTACTTTAGTAATAGATTAAGATAATTTGAAAATATCAGCAAGTAAGGTGTGATAAAGAAAGAAAGAAAGAAAAACATGTTTGTGCAAAATATAAATCATGCAATGAAAAGAACTACAATGCGTACATTTGCT
Organism: Stramenopiles sp. TOSAG23-2; assembly: GCA_900128395.1. NCBI lineage: Eukaryota > Stramenopiles sp. TOSAG23-2. Next base: position 11,603 of record LT649339.1, on the reverse strand, counting down.
ACAAAAGCTAAAGCTACACCACGACACGTAGTGGTTGTGGACGGTGTACGTACACCATTTAAACGTAGTAGTACTGATTTTGATGATATGAAAGCATATGATTTAGGTCGTATTGCAATTAAGGGTCTAATGGATAAAACTGCATTGAAGCCAAGTGATATCGATTACGTATCCTTTGGCACTGTCATACAAGAAGTTAAAACGCATAATTTAGCAAGAGAATGTGCACTTGGTGCAGGATTATTAAAAACAACTCCAGCACATACCGTTAGCATGGCTTGTATTAGTTCGAACCAAGCTATTACAACTGGTGCAGAGAAAATATTAAGTGGGCGTGCAGATGTTATCTTAGCTGGAGGTGCTGAAACTATGTCGGATGCACCAATCCGTTACAACGAGAGGATGAGAAAGCGTCTTATAGGCGCTGGCAAAGCTATGAAAAAAGGTCCAATTGGTGGATTAAAACATTTTTCAAAAGGTTTTTCAATGAAAGAACTTGTCCCAGAAGCACCTGCAGTTTCAAATTTTATTACTGGTGAAGTGATGGGGCATAGTGCAGATAGATTGGCTGCAAAATTTGGAATCACAAGGGAGGCACAAGATGAATTTGCAAAGAAATCTCATGATTGTGCTGCTACAGCGCATAAAGAAGGATTATTAGCATCTCAAATTGTCCCTGTAAACGGTAATAGTGAAGATAATGGTGTTCGTGGTGGTACAACTATGGAAGATTATCAAAAATTAAAACCAGCATTTATTAAACCACATGGTACAATCACAGCTGCAAATGCATCGTTCATGTCTGATGGTGCTTCATGCTCTTTGATTATGTCAAACACGAAAGCGGAGGAGTTGGATATGAAACCGATGGCAATATTAAAGGATTGGAATTATCATGCAGTTGATCCATTTGAGGAATTATTATTAGCACCTGCATTTTGCATTGCTAAAATTTTAAAATCAAATAATTTAACAGTTGATGATATTGATGTATGGGAAATTCATGAAGCATTTGCTGGTCAAGTATTAGCAAATTTAGCTGCATTGGAATCTGATGAATTTTCATCCACCAGATTTGATGGGTATGATAAGGCTGTTGGTAAGATTCCACATAGTAAAATTAATAACTGGGGTGGTTCATTGTCCATTGGTCATCCATTTGGTGCCACTGGCTCCAGGCTCGTAACAACATTAGCGAATAGATTGCAACGTGAAAATAAGAAATATGGTATATGCGCTGCATGTGCAGATAGTGGACTAGGAAATGCGACATTATTAGAAAATCCTAATTTGTAAAATATACGAGAGAGACGAGGAAAAATTTAATTAATACACACATATTTTTCTCTCTTTCTTTGTGAGGTGTGTAGAGAGAGCGAAATATATATATATATATATATATATATATATAGTTTTTGGGAAGAATGTTTTTTTTTATTTTTATATAAAAATAATGAATGGTTAAAATCTAAGTTTATACCACCATATATCATAATGATAATAATTTTAGTTCCCGTGGTAAATATCATACTACGCTAAAATAAAATAAAAAAAATATATTAATATACGTTTTTACACTGTACCACCAACTCTCTTTCATCATTATTACATTAACGATAATAATAAAGCATCTCGTATTTTTATTTTTTACGTATTTTCCTAAAAAACAAACATATACACACAGTGAACATACTTCGTATATATGAAAAATAAAAAATAGATACCGGTATATTATTTTAATTTTTGTGTAGTGCTGTACCCTATGATACTATAAAAAATGTGAGATTTAACTCTCGCTCTTTGTTGATTCGTGGGCCATATATGCAAAATGTACACACATAAATCTATACACACAGAAAATCTATCTGTAGATGAATCTACATGTACAAATATACATATATACACATATGTACACACACATACTTTCTCAACAACACAAACAAATAATATGATATATATTATATATATATACTTTAAAAATATATATATAAATTTTCTTTTTTTTAATGCATTTCAGCAATTTTCTTCTTAATTTTAGCAATAGCTTTTCCAGGATTTAAATGTTTTGGACATGTTTTCGTACAATTCATAATTGTATGGCAACGATACAATTTAAATGCATCATCTAAATCTTCCAAACGTTCTTTTGTGAATTCATCACGACTATCATCAATCCAACGGAATGCTTGCATCAATACGGCAGGTCCTAAATATTTATCTGCATTCCACCAATAACTTGGGCATGATGTACTACAACAAGCGCATAAAATACACTCATACATACCATCCAATTTTTTTCTGTCTTCGATGGTTTGTTTGTTTTCCTCCGTTGGAACGCCAGCAGTTGGTGCGTCTTTACGTTTCAACCATGGTTGAATTGTTTTGTATTGGTCATAAAAGTTACCCATATCTGGTACTAAATCTTTTACGACATACATATGTGGCAAAGGATAAATTTTCGTTGTATCACCTTCCACATCTTTTAAACATGCTAGTGTATTACCACCATCAATATTCATAGCACAAGAACCACAAATACCTTCACGGCATGAACGACGGAAAGTCAATGTGGAATCTTGTTCATTTTTAATTTTGATCAACGCATCCAACACCATCGGTCCACAATTATTCATATCGACTGGATATGTTTGGATATATGGCTTTTGTTTCTCCTCTGGATCATAACGATATATTTTAAAATGGTGAATATTTGCTTTTTTTGGCAAATCCACTTTTAACTCCCCAGCAGATGATAATAAACGTACTTGTTGTGTCTGTGCTTTAAACACATTGCGTGTAAATTTTTTCATTAATAACGAAGCCATCTTTGTTACAAAATCTTCTTAGTATGATACCTCTGTTATTCTATATATATATATATATATGTATTATATATATTGTTTATTGATATAGATGACATTTATGTATATATATTCTATTCTATATATTTGGTGCTCGATCCCTATTGTTATTAGTGTTATTTGTTGTTGATGGTTGTACACGAAAATTCATTTATTCATTCTTTGTTCGTGTAATAATAGGTTAATAGCATGAAGTATATCCATTTCATAGGGAGATACTAGTGTACAGTGTACTACATATGATTGGATCTATTATTATATGGCATGCCCAGCACTATTCGATGAGCAATTCGTGGCACGAGGTTTCCACGCGAGGTTTCCATTGTGTATGCTGGTACTTGCTACAGTATTATTACATTCAGGATTTATTTCAAGCACAACTCCACCACAACAGATTTACAGCATCTCATCATCATCACAACACACTATGCAGTATTTCGTGCTTTCTGTATTTACGTACCTATAATAGGTGGCTCCACTGTACTTGGTTGTATTCTAGCTAGCTACAGTACTGAACACATCTAACATAATACAGCCAGAAATTTGTTTGAGTGTGTGTGTGTGTGATTATAACGACTGAATATATATATACTGTAAGTATTAGGCACGCGTGCAACATACTGTATCATGTCAACCAATTATATGTATTAACATATATATATACATATACAGGAAATATTCTGATTCAATATTTATCAATAACTATATATACGCATACACGTACGTAACACTATCAACAAATAATGGATTACAATAGCACTTCCATAATTGCTGATTTTGCAAAGGAAAATATAATGCCATATGAACCAATTTATGGACCAGTATTATTCCTTCTATTAACTTTAGGGGCATCTGGGCCTGCGCCACCAGCTATATTCCTTGCTTATTTTATGTTATATTTTCCACAAGAAATGTGGGCATCTATTGTGGATAATTTGACATATTTTCAAGTCATGGTAGTATTACTGCCATTAATTTGTATTGCGACGTATTGGATAAATGGGTTATTTTTATTATTGTTGGACTTTTTATTTTATCCATCGCAACTTATGAAATTTAAAATACAAAAAAATACATATTTAAAAAAATCAACAAAGAAAGATGTGAAGCTAACGACATGGGATTATCCATTAATTAAAAAAGTTGTATTGAATGTACTTTCAGGTCAACTTTTTGTCATTTGGCCAACTGCATATGCATTGTATCATTGGGAAGTTATCAGAGTTACAAATATTTTACCAACTCCGTTTGAAATAGCACGTGATATATTGGTAGCAGTGTTGTTTGATGAAGTTCTATTTTATTATGGACATCGATTATTGCATCAAAAACCTTTTTATACATGGATACATAAACAGCATCATGAATTCACAGCACCTGTAGGTCTAGTAGCATCATATTGCCATCCAATTGAAATGTTATTATCAAATGTATTACCATTATTTGTCGGTATATTCATTATGAATTCACATATTTATACGTTAATCGTATGGGTCACATTTGCTGTTTTAGGAACACAGACTCATCATTGTGGTTATGATTGGCCATGGATGGCACATGATCATCAACCATCTTTTCATGATTTTCATCATCAAAAGTTCACTACGAATTATGGTAATATTGGCTTGTTGGATAAATTGCATGGAACTGATGTGAAGTATACGGAATATTTAAAAAATTTAAAAGCAAAGAAAGCGTAAAAATAGTTTTTCATATTGAAATATTTACTCTTTCTTATTGTTAAAGTTCACACTCATAACATCTAATTGTAAAATATCTGCATCTACATCTTTACCCAATAATTCACCTACGTTTGGTCTTGTGCGGCCAAAGTCTGAGTGCACGAATTCTTTTATGTACGTACCAGCCTCTGCAATTAGTGTCAATATGAAAAAATGTTTATTCAACCATTCTGTTTTCATAGAATAAATATGTCGTGTACGGTCTAAGTTAGGCCTTCGATGTAATACTCGTATTGGTGTTTTTTGTATAATTGGTATTGGTTTTACACATATTGAATCTAATTTTTCAACCAATTCTTTTGCTGATACTGGTTTGGAGACACAACATACACATGCATACGTTTTATTTTTGTCTTCACAATTTGCTTCTAACGATACATACGGATCACTTTCTGTACACCATGTCAAACCATTTGATTCAATAGCATCATATGTCTCATTTGTTAAATTCTCTATTACAGATAAATACTTGCTCATTTTAATAGGACACATTTTACAATTTATTAACTCCAATGCATATGGTCTGCCATTACCGAGCATTCGGACATCAATATCTTCGCGTCCAGATGAATGAAATTTATATGATTTTGGTTCGTATAGCTTTATAATATTTTCTGCTAAGTATTCTTGGACAGAGGATATACCTTTACGTACACCATTAATCGTCCATGGCGATTGTGGCAAACCTCTTAAATGTTTTAAATAATTGCCTTTTAAATATATTGTTTCTCGCTCTATATGAATTTTTACCATTTCATCTTGTTTCTTTGCTGGTTTCTCAACAATCATATTACTGTTGTTATTATTATTGCTTGCAGATAATTCCATTGGAAAATTAACATTGGGAAAAATTATTTTATCGATAAATTTCGATGCTCCTGATACTATCGTCGTCGTTGTTGTTGTCGTTGTTGTTACCGATGAAGATGATGAATCATCATTATTCTTACCATTTCCTTTCTTTAAGAATTTATTTTTTACAAAATTATCTATTAAACGTATAACTTCGCCCGTAGCTATTATACGTTTGCCTTTATTATTTTTTGAAATACGTTGGCGTTTATATTTTCTACTATTTTTTTTATGATTATCACTACCGCTTTCATGCTTGTCGCTATTATCATTATTATTACAGGTATCATAAATAATTTTCGTTCCAAGGACTGAGCATATTTTTTTACAAAATTCTTCAACTTCATAGAAGTTAGATTTATAATTGATAGTTATTCTAATACTTAAATCATTTAAAGGCTTGATTGCGCGATCTTCATTCGATTGCTTTAACATTTCTTCATGAATACTATCGTTGGTATTCAAGGATGATAACATATCAATGTCCATGTCGACATGTTGATGGCGAATCACAAAATTATCATTAAATTTCTGTTTCCAATATTCAACATTATTATTATTATTATTATTATTGCTGTTGTTTGCATTGCGGTTTAATATCATTAATTTCTCAATTATAAATTTTCGTAAAATAAACCTAATACCAACAAACATTTTATCTCGTTCACTAGAATAGGATTTAAATGACTGTGCTTGAATTGCAGAAGATGAATCATTTAAATTTACATCTTTGTAAAACAATTGCCAAAATTTGTATTCACGAATGTATAGTGCTGAAGGCAAAGAAGTATTTGTTTGCATATTTTCGCCTATTGCATCACTGTAATCAAACCCTGAAGCTTCAAGTACTTTAGATACTTTTTCTGCAAATGGGAGTAAAAATTTATCTTGTAATATACCCAAACATAATACACAATTTGACTTTGCATGATCTTGTTCAGTTAATAAATTATGTTTTCCATCGTTTACATCATTGAAGATATCATTTAATTTAGTAACAATTTCATTTTCTTTTGTTAAATAAATACAATTACTAGATTCAATAATTAATTTTCTACACATACATCTTGGACATATATATTTATTTTGTAATGGCGTATTTTCCTTTTGTAAGAAATGAATTAGTCTTTTACAATGAAGTGGATCTATTCGGTTCATAATGTTGATTAAATATACCTATGAATATATTCTATATATACATATATATACAATAATGTTGTTATAATATTTCTACCAAATAGATTTCTATCTCTTTGTGTATGTGAATGTAGACTCTATCTGTATGTGTGTTTGTAATAATTATTAAAAAAATGGTTGGTTTTTAGAAAGAAGTTTTTTCAGACCACCGACGACGAGGAAGATTATTATATTATTACCAGGATTACCAGGTACGTAGTATTGTGAGTATATAATAACACTACCACCAGTGTGGTAGGGAGCTAGCTGGGCTAGCTTTACTATTGGTAGAAGATAGAAGGATAACTATTTATACCTTTTTTAAAATTTAGTTTATAAGTGAATATGAATAATGGTTGATCAAATAGATATAGACGACTGCACTCCTTTTTTCATTTATTTATCTTCTCGTATTCAATGTTTCCAACCCCAATCTTACTATTAATCCTTCAATTACATTCACCCGACGACTATAGTCATCAACGTTTTCCCAATTAGGTTGTTCTTTCAATACTTTTAATGCACCTTCATATTGACGACTATGGGATAACATATCAGCAATTGATAAACGTGCATAAAATAAATTTGGATTCCAACTTACTGCCAATTTTAATGCTTGCATTACAAGAGAATAAATAAAAACCAACTTTTCCGTACCACCTGCAGTCCTTTTATATAATATATCATACGGGTTTTTAATTGCCGTGAAATAATTTACAATGGTATAGGTATTGAATGGGTCTAATAGCAAAGCAGCTCTTTGAAAGGATAATCGATTGAAACTTATGGAAAATGGTACGCCTTCATTTGGATTTCGACCACCAATAGTAAATCTTGATTTTGATTTTGAAAAAAGAGCTAGTCCGTTATATGCACTTGAAGAGGATGGATTCATTTCCAAAGCTGCTTCATAATAACTTTTAACCTCATCTTCGGAGACAAGCTCTTCAGCTTTTAACCTCAAAGCATACGATGTATCGCCTAATCTACAAAGTATTAAATCATGCTTTGGCGCTATTTCTAAAGCTATATTTAATGCTTTTAAAGAGTCTTCAAATTTTCTATTTTCATAATCTTTAATACCTTTTGCATAATAAAATGTTACTTTAGCTTGCAACAATGGCGTGAGTTTCATCAAGCTGCTTTTTGATAAATTATAGCCACTAGGATCATTATTATGAATTAAATCAAATGGATCTGGCTGTACATCAATGCGCCATCCTACTTTTTTATGGCCAAACATTTCATATAATCCAGCAACTTCATCTTCGTCTGTTTGTAATTTTTTTATATATTTTTTGTATCCAGGATATTTTTTTAATAGTACGGATTTTTTCTTTTGTATTGCAATCATTTCTGATTTACTTCTTAATGGCCAATTTAAATATTGTGGAATTGATTCTATCAATAACTTTCTACGCAAAGATTTTCTCCATAAATTTAAATCATTAAAATATCCCAATGCAACGTTTGATGTTTGTATAAAATTATACATATCTTTCCATTTTAAATAGTTATGATATGATAACAATATATCTTTTGAAAATAAGTGCAAGGATAAATTATTGTCAAGTGACGTTACACCAGTCTCTTTTTCATCAGCCATTGTTTATATGTTTTTTGGATAATTTATAACTTTAAGTTTTTGGAATTAAATGATATCTTTATTTGTTGTTGTATATTACTTTTAACTAATTAATTCTAGAAGAATAATATAAATAGACTAATAGATTATTTTATTAGTCTAATAATTTTTTTGGTAAAAAATACCAGGTACGAAATATTATACAAAAAAAACAAACGAAAAGTGCAAACCAGCAAAGGTGGCAAAAACAACAACAGCTCTCATGTAATAAAAAAACGCAGAGGAGGAGAAGATCTTAATAATCTTAGCACTACGATTGTTATTAGACGACTATTATATAATATAATACTACGTGTACCCAACTGGTGGTATACGAGGACGACAAGCTCCTATATGAATACATCCATTGCCGATACTGTAATAAAATAGAAAATAGCACTGTAACCTTGGGCACACCTTTTCTTCACTGTGTCAATCAATCATAAATCATAAATAACAAGATATATATATAGAAATCTAGAAATCTAGAAAAATCTAAAAAATAGCATAGATATACTATTGGATCCGCAGGTGTGATGTGATGTGATGTGAACTTACACATCGGCAAAATTATTTAACATTACCAGAAGATTACCACATCTACATCGCACATCGCAAAAAATACAGTAATAAATCAACAATAATAATCGCTAAATGTGCGTGGTTCTACATCAAACGACTAATAGATAAGATACAAACATACATACATACATATATCACAAATTAAAACACCAAAGATAACAAAAGGCAAACATTACATTCAGTCAAAGATTCTAACAATATATACATACACAGAGAGGAGGAAAAAAGAGAGAAAAACGATCGAACATGTCCGGTATTTCGAATAGATTAGATGATTGGCCAGTTCAAAATACCAAACGAATTAGAAAAAAACCACAACGTTTTGTTGCTGAGGAAGAAGAGGGGAAAGAATCTAAAAAAAAAAAACAAAGTAAAAAACCTGCAGCTAAACTACACAATACAAATAAAATAATAGCTGTAAAAGCCTCTAATATACATAAAAAGATGAAAATAGATCAAATATTAAAACAAGGCGGTATGTCTATTGATCCTAGTACTAAAGGTTCTTCAAGTCTTTCTACAAAATATAAGACAATGGCAAAACGACTTAATACAAACACAAATGCATTTCAACCAGAACTTCGTCATGATAATGTTAAAAATACAACAATTGGAAATGTGTTCTATCCTGGTGATAAGCCTGGAGTTATATTATCAATTCCAACGATGCATATTGGTGCAACAACATCAAAAAATCCTATTGATAATGCTAATAAAGATAAAATAAATCAAAAAGGTAAATCAGATAACAATAATAAAGATAAAGATGAGGATAGTAAAAATAACAAGTTACAAAACAATTCTCAACCAGCAACATTTACCGATGAAGAAAAGGAAGAACTTTTAAAATATCCAATAGTTATATTAAAAAAGTTATTTCCTGAGAGTATTAATAGTCAAATGAAAAATTTTGATAGCATGATAAAAAATTATGGCACTCAAGAGGTTGATGTTCTTTTACAAAATCCAAAAGATGTGGGTTTCAACTTGGACGACCATACAAATCAAAAGCAACCATTAAAAAGGTTTCTTAAATATTTCACAAATCTTTTGGAAAAAAATAGAAAGATAAAGAAAAGATTTAAAAAAAAGCGGGTTAAAGCCATTGGTGTAAGAGATATTGGATTTGAAAAGCAACATTGTATTGTAAAAGATGATGGTACTGTTGGCATCGATGGTCAAAGTAGTGATCATAACGGTATGATGATGGATAACAATGCGATAAATATCGGGAAAAAAGGTAAAAATGCGAAAAAGAAAGACTTAGTGAAATACTGTGTAAATGTGGATATGCGAGAATGGAAAGAATATCGCAAGCTATTAGAAACAGTATTGCCGCGATTTTTATTGTGTCAAAAAGCAGATGATATATTGCGTCATGTACGTCAAGATATTGAGGGGATGACTAGTCCGCAAATGTACTTAAAGGTACCAGGGGTGTGGACTGGGGGGCATGAAGAAAATTTAAGATTTCGCTCTATAAATTGTTCACATGGGGATGGTGCAAGTATGTGGTATGCAGTTGCACCTGAACATGCGATCAAATTACGCGAGGTAGTTTATCGTGAGTGTGGTGTGGATATTTATGAAGATGAAGGGAGGTATTTTCCATCAGTGAAATTTTTGCGCAGTCATGGAATTCCTGTGATGACTGGAATACAGGAACCTGGTGATGTCGTTGTTTTAAAAGGTGGAACCCAGCATTGGGTTCGATCGATGGGCCATGCAATCAATACATCTTGGAACTTTGGATTGGGATCATTGGAACAACTTCAAACTGCATTTACGCGATATGAAATAAACAAAGAAGTGAAACGAGTGGATAATATTGTACCCATGAAAATGCTTTTGATCGATTATGTATATGAAACTATAATTAACGAGAAGAAAGATTTCGATTCAGACCCAGCGTTGAAATTATTTATTACAACGAAATTACAAGAGATTTTAAATGGCGAAATTGAACAACATCAAATATGTAAGAAATGCACGATCAAAAACGTTGAAGGTATTCATGAAGAACTAGATGGCGCAAAAATTATTTTTTGTGAAGCATTTTGCCCTGATAGAGAATTTGTTAATATTTATGTGCATTGTAGTACATGCCAAGAAGTAAATAATAAACGTGGGACAACAAAGAAGCGAAAGTTAACAACACGTCAAAAAGTTTATTTCTGCGTAGAATGTGCAATGGAGCATCAAGAAGCGCATCCAAATCACGTTATGAGTGTATCAGAAAGACAAGCAGGATCATTTCAACGTTTAGTTAAATTGATGCAACATCCGAAGTTAGATTGTCTGGATGATAATGTGTTAAAACAGATTAATAATGATTGTTTGAAACATATTAAATATGTTGACGAAGAAGAAGAAGAGGAGATCGATAAAGGAAGCAAAAGTGTTAAAAAGAAAGTCGAAAAAGGAAATGAAGTAGAAGAAGAGAAGGTTGGAAATGATACGTTAAATGACAAATCAAATACACCTGTGACAGCAATGAAACAAATAGAAATAAAGGAGATGGAACCAATTATGGGAGATGTTGAAAATAAAATGGATATAGTTGACAATGATGAGGAATTTGATCCTAATAATGCAAAAGTTGTAAGATCAGTAGTCAAAAGGTTATTATAAAAATGGTTTCGTATTTGATAAATATTATAATATATATATTCTTCGTATATAATAATGGTTAATACGTCATATATATACGTATGATGGTTAAAATCTAAGTTATAATAATTTTACACTTCTCGTGTTAAGTAATAT
>LT649338.1:0-36308 GCA_900128395.1 Stramenopiles sp. TOSAG23-2 | reverse complement strand
TTCAGAGGACGAGTTGCAAGGACAAGATTTGCACAAACCGTTGCTAGTGTTATGGTATGTCAACGACTATTACGGGGATATTTAGCTCGTCGAGAAATGAAAGATCAATTGCGTACGGCTAGACGCCGTGCACAATTTAACGTGATGGCTAACAAAGTTACCGCAGCGCAAGAAGAATTGGAAAATATAGATTTAGTCGCAAAAGAGAGTGTAGTGCATAATATCCAAGCTGTAGCAAAATGTGCAACACAGGCGCAAAACTTGTTAGATCGTGTAAAACAGTCATTATATAATGAAAAGGGGGGTAAAGTCAGTTCGGATGGTGTGCATGTAAAGGGAGATTTAGAAAGTGCAACTGAGTCAATCCAGATGTATTCGAAAGTTGTACGTGAACATGTTGACAGAAGAGCACAGATAAATGATGCTAGGAAAAATGTGCGGGAGCAGCTTGTCGAAGTAAAAAATAAGTGCGATGATATGAGTACAATGTACGAAGCTTTGACGGACATTAACAATAGCAATGTCAAAGTATCCGATGCTACATCTTCATCTGTATCATCAGCATTTAAGTCCATAAAAGCATGCGAAGGTATTTTAACCACAGATAACACGGCATCATTTTTTTCGGCCCTTCAAACCGCAACAAATGCTGTAAATGATGCAAGCAACCAAGTTGAAACGGAAAGACAAAGAATAAATAAAGTGTCGAACGAGCGAGCAGCTGCATTAACTTCGTTGAGTGATCTTGTGGATAATTTTTCAAAAGGAATGTCCATTGCTGATGAAAATTCATTATGGAGCTCTGCGCATGTACAATCAGTGATGGATGATGCACAAAGATCAATAAATGATGTTGAGATTGTTATTAATAAAAGCGAAGACGTAGATACATACCGCGGGCTGTTGAAAGATTTGGCAGAAAAAATATCAAATGCTAATTCGGTAGTCATTTCAGAGGATAATCGAAAGAAAAAAATCGAAAAAGAAATGGCAATTGCAGAGGAAAATTTACAATCATGTACGAGACGGTTATATAATATACAGGAGAGCGCAAATGCATCTGGTATATCAGATATTTACACCGTCAAATCAGCGAAACAAGTTGCGGAAAATGCAATAGCGACGGCTCGTAGATGCTCTGTAAGTTCTAGTACATCTGCATTTATTTCTGCTGTGAAAGTTGCAGATGTAGAAATTGCAAAAGCAGAAGACATATGTAAAACAGAGAAGGAAAAGAAATATAAATTAGATAAAGATCGTCAAAATGGCCAAAGTCACTTAGAACCCTCAATGGAAAAATTCAGCACTATTTGCGCCTTAGTAAAAGTAAATAACCTTTCTACCGTACTGGAAATAGATGACTGTATTAATGTCGCTGAAAGGGCTATTAATGTTGCTGTGCAAGCAATTGAAAGTGGAACTGCTTCTGAAATACATAGCGCAGTTGCCAATGCAGTCACGCACGTCGATGCAGCAGAAGCGGAGGTCTCAAGAGTACAAGATGCAATGGCTCATTTGGAAGAGCAACGTAAGAAAGCATTGGAAATGCTAGAGCCATATATTGATGAATTAAATATTGTGAGAGCAACAGTCGAAGTTTCAAATTTAGGTGATGCACCACATGTAACAAATGCATTGCAAGCCGCAACAAAAGCTGTTGAAGACGCGGAATCCGTTTTAAAGGAAAAGGATATATCATTTTTAGATCGTTTCAACAATGCAGTTTCACTTGCAATTGAAGAAGTTAAGACGGTTTCTAGCGTTATGAAAGAGGAAAAAGAAGGGCGTGATAAATGGACGAGAGAGAAGCGAAGATTATGGAAAGCACTAGAACCATTAGTAGATGAATGTTCCAATATTGATGCTATTATTACAGATGGTGGTATGCAACACATTGATCCGATTGAAGATGGTATTTCTTCCGCCCATAAATCGATTGATTATGTAAGACAAATATTAAGAAGTGGCAGATCTGATAATGCTGTCATTGCATCCACTGCGATTGATGACGTCTCTTCAAAACTTGCAAAAGTTAGAGCGTTGATAACAGTAGAAGAAAAACGCAAAGAGGAAGAAGAGCGTGTATTGTTGGAAGCAAATCAAAAATTAGATCCTGTTAAAGAGCGATTAGCCCAAGCAATCGGTAGCATTGAAGTAAATACTTTGCATGAAGTTGATATGGTGAAAGAAGCGCTTGAGACGGCAAAATTAGCTGTTAATAGCGCTCAGCATACAATTCAGGTAAATACAATCGCAGCGTCCGCTCTAGCTGCTGTTTCTATTGCAAAAGAGAAAACCGATGAACTAGATGAGGTCGTACGTTTGGAATTGCAGCGCTTATCAAAAGCTAAATCAGACTTAAAAAAAGCAATGCAGACGTTGTCAGACTTGAAGCAAATGCTTAGCAATGCAGAAATTCGCGCTCAAGTTGGAGATGTGGAAACTGAAGAGTCTGTTGTTAATGCAAAAAAACATGCAAAGGCAACCTTGAAAAAAGCAACGGATTTCTTTTTAGCAGATGTGAATGATGACATGGATGATGAATATACTAGTTCTTTTAAAGTTGTAAGGTCATCAGATCATTATCGAGATCTAATAAGGGAATCCAGTCTCGCGGTAACATCATATGAAACATTAGTGACACAAGAAGTTCAATCAAAAAAGGAGGCTCAGAGATTGACAAGACAACGAAAAATGGAAGAAAGGCGAAAAGAGGAAGTGGAAGCAAAAGAACTCAGGAAAAGAGAGGAAGATAGTGCAAAGCTTCGGGAAAAAGCAGCTTTGATGCTTGACCCAGCAACAGCTCAACTTGCAAATATTCAAGGCTTAATTGAGTTGCAAGGCATCAGTAATGTGCCAGTGATCCAAGAACGATTGAAAACTGCAAAAAGAGCGGTTGCAAATGCACAGACTCAACTTTTAAGTGGAGATCCAACCTTGGCTATAACAGCTACACAAGCAACAAAACAAATGGTAGATCATTTAGAGGAAACGGTGAAACATGTCAAAGTCGAAAAATCTAAATATATGATGAATAAGAGGAAAAAGCAATTGCATTACGCACGCTTATTAGGCGCATTACAGACATTTGATGACTGTGAACGTTATTTAGAAAAGAACGAAGTAAATGACGAGGATGTCGTCCGTGTTGCAATGAGAACGGCAAAAGAGGCATTGGAAAAAGCACAGGATTCATGCAAAATGGAAAATTTTGAGTTTTCTCTTGGCTTCGAAGATGTTTCAGAGTATATTCCTGTAGAACTAGTGGATGCAAATGTAAAATCAGCATTATCGTTAACTGAACTAGCGAAGAAAACAGCTCACAGAGAGGCAAAGATAGCAATTGAAAAAGGTATTTTGGAAAGTAAAATAGTAAAAGATAAGAGGTACATAGAAGATGCGCTTTCAAAATTTGACTATGCGATGCAAAAATTAAGCGCATTGAAAGCACGCAGCCAGATAAAAATTGTGCAAGATATATTTGCAGATAAACATGTTGTAATAGATGCGTTACAATCTGCGGAAGCGGCAATTCAAAGTGCAGAAATGAAGCTCAGCGATTCGCACGATGAACCTGCTGCAATTTATGCATCAGTTGTGTTTGCTGTTGAAAAAGTAAATGATGCCAGCAGGGCAATAGATCGCGAAGAAACAAGGCTAGTTGTAAAAAATCGCAGAGATTATGAAAAGGCGAAAAAAGCAAATGATCATCTTAATAACAACCGTGGCGATCTATTGGCATATATTAAGGAATCAAAAAGTACAAAACAACTATTTAGAAATTTAAGTTTTAAAAACAATAGGACAAATAAAATTAAACGCATCAATTTCCCAATAAAACGTAATAATTACACTTCAAAATCAAGTCCTTCAAGTAGGAGATTAATGAGTACGGATGACGACGTTTCAGAAGAAGAATTAGAAGATGGTTACTTTACGACGCGAAGAGACAATTTGGCTAAAACAAATATTGCAATAAACAATAGAAACAGTAATAATGGAAAGAAACAAAAACGGAAAGACAGTTATCATTTAAAATTGACACCCGCCATGATACGATTATTGCCCAAACATGCTCGTATGAAACTTTTAGAAAGTAAAAACAACGAAGAGAAAAATAAGGCAGAAGAACAGAAAAATAACGACGAAATAAATAACAACGATAATAGCCACAAACAAGATTCGGATACAACTACTATTCATGATCTTGCAGAATCATCTTCTATGTCGGATATCGAAAAACGTCTTAAATCAATATCGGAGAAAAACAAAAATATTCAAGTCGATAGTAATAATAATAAGCGCAATAAGAGAAACGATGTTATGAATTTTGACAATTCAGTAGAGGCTAGAACGCCAATTAGTGATACATCTTTTCAAAAGGTAAATGTTACAAAAGAGTATAATCGCAGCGATAATAGGAATAACCAACAAGATGGTCCAGCAAAAAAAGATAATTCAACCCCTTTAATACCACCCCCAGAAGCAATGTCAATGGAAGATAGTACAACAACAATTGAAGAGATGGGAACAAATGATGCATATGATGATAATTATATTGGTAATGATTTTGATGATGTTTCAGGGCAAATACGGCAAAATTCTACAGCAGTTAATAGTAATGGTACTTTTATACCTCCTCCTCCACCACCACCAATAGCCACGGATGATAATGAAATAGAGAATTTTGACGAAGTTGCAAAAGATAGATTGTTGGAAATTATTGCCGGTGTTATACATAAACAAAAAGGACTTTTTGGGAGATTAATTGAGAATGTTCGTGTAGCATTTCGTCGTTACGATCGCAAAGGCGATGGTTTGATATATTCCAGTCAATTTGAACAAGCAATCGAAAATTTAGATTTACGTCTAAATAAAAATCAAAAAAAGTCTTTGATTAGAGCAATGAATAGACGCGATGATGGTCGTATAGAATATGAATCGTTATTACGAGCGTTAAAATTGAAACGCTCTAATCTTTTACGTGGCATGTCAAATGAGGAAAGAAATTATAAATTTGGTAAAAGAGAAATTCCTCGTACAAGAAAAACAAAATTCAAACCACCATATCAAAAGAGAAATATCAATGATTGGAATAATACCATAAGAGAGAAATTGAAGAGGAACAAAGTTGCTGGGAGTGCAAGAGAGACTGAGAGGGGCAGAAGGCTAGCACAACGTGCAAAGGAAATGTCTTATAAAAAATTTTAGGGTATACACATATTTTGATATCATATTAAATATCATACGAAGTATGATACTCAAAAATTTTATGGTACATATTTTGATATGCATATATTAATTTAATTTACGCATTTAATTTATTGTTTTAATTTACTCAAAAATGATAATTCCTACTCTTCAAAAGAATACAATAACTGAAATAATCTATCTCACACTAGTGTGTTGATATTCCCATAATAGAGAAAACCAATGAAGGTAAATAGATGTGGTATCAACTACTCGTACTCGTCGTATATTTATTTTTATATTAAGTAAATTAAAAATAAATTATGCGTAAATTAAATTAAATATATTAAAAATATCGTACGAAGTATCATACTCAAAATTTTATCAAAACGTTATTGAATTCTCTGTCCTGGCTTTATTTATCCTAGGATCTTCAATAACATCACTATTATCAATGGTCCCACGAAATAAATATTCAATAGAACCTTTTGCCCCATGTGTCCCAATTAATTCGGTTTTAACATCTTCTTTATTTACAACATCTTTTATCCAAACCCCTGGAACACCATTTCTATCCTGATCAAATGTTTTGGTTTCTAAATTTACAGAACCAACTTTGTCTTTAGGGGAAAATATTTCAAATGTGCCATCTCCTGGGATGACAATTGAAGCCCAATGATCTATACAAATCCCACGTTCATTTGAATGGCGTCTCATCATATTTTCAAAATCAATAGCACGATGTATATTATTTGATTGAATTTTATCATAATGAGGACAACACAAGCCAGGGATAAAATTAAGGCAAGGTACACGAATATATTCCCACGTCGTATCTCCTTTATCTGAATCAGGAATATTATCTTTTCTATAAGTCTGAGGATCCATACTATCAGAATGCCCCGCTGTAAACCAACAAATAGCACCAGCACTACCACCAGTCAAAACGCATCCCCTAATTGCTGCACTGGCTAAATGTGCTTGCAAATTTAGCGACTTCCATCTGTCACAAGCATATAATGTATTTCCACCACTAACTAAAATGATATCTGCTTTTGACGTTACATCAATAATTTCATTTTCTGTCGGAGTTTTTAGTGTACATTCAAAAGGTATTATATTAACCCCACTATCTTGAAAGCAAATAGTTTGCTTAGTCATAGCTTGTTCTGAATCATAAGTTGCCGTACCAATGTAAAGTAAATTGATATCTTCTGCTTTTTTATTTGTTAATTGAATAACCCTTTCACAAATTTCAGGATTGTTCAAAGCATCTGAACCACTACCAGCAAATACTCCTTTTATTTTATGATAATTAATATTATTATGTAAGATATTTTTTTTTGTTATAATAGATCTTGACATGAAACTTATGTTTGGCGTTAAAATATATTGTTTCTATCTTTTTGTTGTATACGAGAGATATTATTGAATTTGTTTTTCTTTGTTTTATTTTCTTTTTAAAATAGATCTGGGGACATGATGCCATTTATGCTTGGTGTTGTGTTATAATATTTAGTTGAGTCTTATTAGTCTGCGTCGGATCCTCTCAACCTTTTTTCTCGAGTTGAGTCTCTCGTCTACTATTTTTAATTGAAATTTAATCTACAGGTATTAATATCATCAGGTAATTTACTAGGTAAGTGCGTTCTGTATAATAATCTCAAAAAGAAAAGAGGTGACACTAACAGGCACATATACGCCAAAAACCTGTTCTGTAAAATACCTTATTTTATATTAAAATACATAGACACAGCATTAGTCTCATGCAAATAGGCTGGATTTAACAGAAAAGCCATTCCGTATAACAATACACAAAGAAATATTTGTAATGGATGATTGTACATCAAAACTTAGCGGTCTATCTCCTCCGAGACGCGATACGAATGATCCCTGAACTTTTAGTATGTTTAATAAAACATATTTACTTGTGTACTAAAAGAACTCCTGAAGAGAAATATTAATTTTTAATATATTTTGTATGTGTGTTCATGTCTAATGTTGTTCATGATTTTCACAATTTTAGGGCTGTGTCTATATATATTGGGTATATTTTTTGAGATATATTTTGATAGGAATATTATGTACTTGAGTCAATAGACACTACTAAAATGATATTGAAATTCTTGATTTTTTAGAAGTTCAGCTCAAATGCACGATTTAGTCCTCTGTGTCGTAGTGTCTATTGACTCAAGTACATAATATTCCTATCAAAATATATCTCAAAAAATATACCCAATATATATAGACACAGCCCTAAAATTGTGAAAATCATGAACAACATTAGACATGAACACACATACAAAATATATTAAAAATTAATATTTCTCTTCAGGAGTTCTTTTAGTACACAAGTAAATATGTTTTATTAAACATACTAAAAGTTCAGGGATCATTCGTATCGCGTCTCGGAGGAGATAGACCGCTAAGTTTTGATGTACAATCATCCATTACAAATATTTCTTTGTGTATTGTTATACGGAATGGCTTTTCTGTTTAATCCAGCCTATTTACATGAGACTAATGCTGTGTCTATGTATTTTAACATAAAATAAGGTATTTTACCGGCCAAGTTTTTGGCGTATGGAAATTACATGGGCTTACCATTAAGAGTCACCTCTTTTCTTTTTGACTTCTCTGGACTTCTTCTTTTAGAATTCGAACTACTAAAAATATTTTCAACGCACCAACTAAAAGGTTTTCCAAATTTGGAAAGTTGTACGGTCGTAGAGATTAGAACAAAAACCTAGGATACAGTAGAATTGTAAAAAAGACAAAAAAAAACAACAAAGAGCAATGCTGTCGACAAATAATTATAGAAGTAATGCTCGTCGTCAACAATCATCGCAACCATCATCACCGTCGTCACGTCGTCCTTTGTCATCAAATAATAATAATAATAATAACCACGGTAATAAACATAAATGGAATACATTGTTTCAAACATTTTTTATATGCAATGCTATTGGATTAATTCTGTTTTTAATAGCTCTTCAAATTTACAAACCTACATCTATGGAACGTGCTAAACAAGTGGATGTAGAGTTGGTATCACCATTGTCTCATGAATTAGAATCCTGTATAAAAGACCAGAAAAATCCGGCTGATATAAAAAAAACGTTAGATTTAATAGATTATATTGCAAAAACTAAAAAAACGTCACTTGCTTTTACAGCAGTACCAAATTACAATGGTTATAACATTTTATTAGGAATTACATTGGGACTTAATATAATAACGTTGCTAAATATGGAATTCCCATACAGTCTTTGTTGTTGTGGGTATAATTCTTGTTTCAAAAAAAGGAATAATAATAATAATAGACCTTTTGACTTGCCAGAGCCTTTATTTGCGTATCCTACAATTTCAATTTTACGTGGAAATTATTTTCCAAAATTCTTACTATTATTATGTTCATTTATAGTATCATTAACAACGGAGATTGAAAGCAAACAACCAGATTGTGATGATATTATTTCCGTAACTACAAGAAAACATTTAGAAAGTATATATGGGGATAAAGTAGATTCAATAACATTAGCAAAAGATTATTGCAAAGTTTTGCATCAAAACTGTAAGGTATCAATTAATATAAAATTTTTATCCACAGACACCCCAAATATATCCTTGTTATTATTAATGATTAGCTCTATATTCATATGTTTAATATGTGTTATTAAATGGTACGTGTGGGTTAAATTTGTTAGTGATTTGGTGGAATTCGAAGAAAATGATAATAATTATAGTAATTTACTGGATGGCAATGCAAATCAAGCAGTAAATGGTAATAATAATAATGCACGATTAATTAGTATTAGAAGATCGACTCGAATTTCAAGACTTTTGGCTGGAAGAAATATTGATGCAAATCGACAACGGTTGTTGGATGAAGAACAACAAAATAGATTGCCCCGAGCTGGTCGTTTTATTAATAACAACAATAACAATAATAATATTAATGAACGTAATGTTGTTCCTAATAGAAATCCTAATAGAAATCCAATTAATACTATGCAGGATGATAATAATAATAGTAGGAGAAATAGTGGTGGTAGTAATCATCGCATGAAAAATAATAAGAGTAAATATCATGTAAATCATAATTTAAAAAATATGGAGACCCATGTTATTTCACATAATGAAAAGAAACAATACAATAATAACAATAATAACAATTTGAAAACAAATGTAGAAGAAGACACACCAAATAGCAAAAAAGATACCAGTGATTCGAATACTTCTAATATCAATTGTGTCATTTGTCTGGATAATATTGATATAAATTCCACAGTTGCACAAGAGCAAATAAAATGCTTACCATGTGGACATGTTTTTCATGAATGTTGTATTGAGGAATGGTTTACAAGTAAAAAAAATAATGCATTTTCAAATGAAGAAGTGAAGTTAAATTGCCCCGTATGTAGACATACAGCAAGGTAAAACGACGTGTGCGTCGTGTAAATAATTGTGTGTATATATATTAATATATTTTAATAATACTATCATATATATATATATATATTTACACATAGTACGAATCTTCGAATCTTCGTATTAATTATTTCTGGTAACTACACATATATATCATAGTGAAATTTAGCCACTAAGGACAATTCAGGTTCACAGAGTATAGGAGCGCGAGTTAAAATGCTACGACGTCAAGTCAACAAGAAACAAAAACAATCACGACCTCCAGGCACAGCTCTTGCTTCCCCTGGATCTAAACAATATAAGTAATTCTTTCACAGGTCTTTCCGGTTTAGTTATATCTCTCATTTAATTATTATTTCTAGTAATTACATACATATATATATACAATATGAGTAAATAAAATCTTTAAATTATGAATAAGAGAATTTTTTATATCATAGTGAATATAACATTATGAGTAAAATAAAATCTTTATATATATATAAATTATAAATAAGAGAATTTTTTATATCATTAAATTTAAATTATATATTTTTACACATTTTGGTTTCATTTTGAAAAGTATCTTGTTCGCTCGTATATGATTTTATACCCTGATACGAATCGTATGACAATACTTTTTTAGTTTTTACATAGTTTTACTTCGTGGTGTCAATTTTGCTTCTTCTATTAAACCTTGCGCTTTGTATTCTTCAACAATTTTTAATGCTTCTACAACATTTTGTGCATTTACCGCCTGTGTTATCTTACGCTCCTCACGCTTTTTCTCTAATTTCGTCTCGTTACTTTCAACACGACGTGGAAATACTCTCAATTCATTTTTATCTCTTTGATCTGGCTTTCCGCCATACCAATTATCGACTGAAGATTTTGCCCTTCCAACTATACCTTCATGAACTTCTCTTTGTTTTCTCCACCAATCTCGTTCACGACCCTCTAATAATCCATCATCTATATGCATTTCAGCAAATTTCTTCTTTGATTTTGCTTTTACATGATTTGCATATCTAATAACATGTTTTTCATGTTTAGTATCAACTGCTGGGGCAGCTTTATTGACAATATGCTCATGCAATTCTTTCATGACATTCCAATGTGCTAATTCTTTCCCTTCTAATCCTCCATCTTCTGGCGTTCTATTTTCTATTTTCCTTTTTAATTTAGTATGTTTTAACTTTCTTAAACGTTTTACATGTTGCGGCAACGTTGTTTCTGTTTGCACTTCCGCACCACCAACAACTTTATTATGAGTTTCTAATAATATTTGCCAATGTTTCAACTCTTTGCCAGTTAACCCAGCATTATCTGGATTATTGAATTTTTCTTTGCTTCTTTTTTTTAAATAATCCCTGTAATGTTCAACATGTTTATCTAACTTCATACTGACAGATTTACTTGCAGTACCAACAATTTCATCATGCAATTGACGCATAATTCGCCAATGTAATTTAGCCGTACCTTCTAACCCACCATCCTCTAATCTCCAGTTTTCATATTTCATTTTTCGCCTTCTTTCTAATTCTTTTCCTCTTTCTCTCACATGTTTTGGCAATTCTTGGTGTATTTTAGGGGAAACATGATCTAATAATTCTTTTTGTTGCTTTTTCATTATACGCCAATGTAAACGCGCTTTTCCTTCTAACCCACCATCATTTGGATTAAAGTTTTTAAATTTATCATTATGTTTTTTTCTTTTAATATCTCTTAGATTTTCTACATGTTTTGGTAATTTTGAATGTACTATATTCTTTGCACCTGCGATAACTTTTTCATGCATTTCACGCATTATTTTTCCATGTAACGTTTCATTATTACGTGCACCTTGTTGTGTTTTTAAATATTCTCTATATTCTCTAACGTGTTTTGGTAACTTTGTCGAGACGGATGATTTTGCATCTCCAACAACTCGTTCATGTAATTCTCGCATATGATCCCAATGGATTTTTGCTGAGCCTACTAATCCACCATTTTCTAACTTCCAATTTGCATATTTTTTTTTCAATTTTTCTTCCTTTATTTCTATTTCTTCTTTTACATGCTTTGGCAATTCTTGCGAAACTCTAGCAGTTGCACCACCAACAACTCTATCATGTAATGCACGTTGTTTTCTCCACCATAATAATTTTGGTCCACCCAAATCACCATCATTTAATGTCCTCCCAACTCGTTTAGCTAATCGTTTCTTCTTTAAATCTTTTCTACGATGTTCAACAAACTTTGGCAGCCGACTTTTCATAGTTGGTTTTGCCGTTTTAATTATTCTACAATGTAAATCCATATATTGTTTCCAATTTTTTAATTCTTTTCCATCTAAACCACCAGTTTCATTTGGTGATGGTCTTACGCCAGTTGTTTCAAACAATGCATCTCTAGCAGCTTCTTCTAACTCTAATTTTCTACGTTTAGCAATAGCTCGTAACTTTTTTTTTTCTTTAACTAAACGTTTATTACGTACTGCTTGTGTTCTATTATGATATTTTACACGTCGTTTCCCTTCTGATGTTAACGATCTAACTCTATTTATATCTTTATCTATTGTACTTGCTGCTTCCTCAAAACCTCTCCATGCTAATTCACCATCACTACTACCCCATGGCAATGATCTATTTTTATTTGCAGTAGCGCATCGTAAACTTTTTGACTTTCGTAATGGTTTATTATATTTATTTCCTTTGTATTTCTTTGCTTTATTTTTCACCTCATCTAACTCTTCAAATAAACTATCATGATAACCTAAAGACGGCGCAGATGCTGATTGTGGCCTTCTTCTTCTTCTTCCTCCGCCTGGACGTCGTTTCACCGTTTCCTCATGAAAGGTATCCAATGCAGCAAACAACGAACGTGGTGATAATGTTTCCATCAACACACTGTTGTTATTCTATATGTGTGTATATTTATATATATACAGAGAGGGAGAGAGATAGAAACCTCCAAAAAGAAAATATAAGATATATGTATATGTCTTATGACAAATGTCTATCCTCTACATATAAATTTTATGCAAAGCAATATATAATCATTTGTTTTATTCACATCATCATCCTCTCTGTCATCATGTATGTATGTTTGTTTTATTATGATAATCCAATAAAATTTATAACGTATATTTGCACCACCAAAAAATAATCATCTTCTTCTAATAATTTATTTCATTTATATAGCTGAGCTATCGATTTAGTATATAGTTTAGTATAGATTCAGGCCATTCCAGCATTGTAGTAGAATTATTAAAATGTTTGCGAAAACCCCAAGGATTTGGATAAAGCCAGGATATAGCATTGAAATAGTATTGTTGAAAAAAAAGTTGTTTCACGACGCGAGACCAAAACACCACATCATTAGCATACCACAGCAGCATATACCAGGCTTAAGAAATAAACACACACATGATGCATCATAGCCACATACACACACATAAAAGATGAATCTTTTCCTACACAGATGAAGATAGATATATTTTTACTGTACTGCCGTTGGTATATTTCAATATCCATATACGACAATCAATTATACAAAACGACAATCGAATTGTATATTATTTATTTATTTTTATAAAAGAAAAATACGAAAACATACACACAAAAAGAAAACACAAATATGCCAAAAATAGGAGTTATAGGTGGTAGTGGTTTATACAATATGGAAGGTATTGAAAATGTACGAGAGGTAACATTAGATACTGCATTTGGGAAACCAAGTGATAATTACATTGTTGGTACGTTAAATGGTATTGAGGTTGCATTTCTATCTAGGCATGGCCGTGGACATGTTGTCAATCCGTCAGAAGTCAATTACAGAGCAAATATCATGGGTATGAAAATGCTTGGTGTTGAATGGATTATTAGTGTAACTGCTTGTGGAAGTTTACAAGAAGAAATTGTACCAGGTCATATGGTTATTATTGATCAATTTATTGATCGTACCGTGCAAAGACCAGCAACTTTTTTTGAAAAAGGAATTGTTGCACATGTGCCATTTGCTAGGCCATTATGCGATGTATTGCGTGGTTATTTAGAATCTGCTTGTAAAAAGGTCGACGGTGTTGTATATCACATGGGTGGTATTTATGTGAATATGGAAGGACCTGCATTTTCAACTGAAGCTGAAAGTAATATGCATCGTAGTTGGGGGGCTAAAGTGATTGGTATGACAAATATGACGGAAGCACGTTTAGCACGTGAAGCAGAAATTAGTTTAGCAACTATTTCAATGGCAACTGATTATGATTGTTGGAGAACTGGTCATGAATCTGTAACAGTTGAACAAGTTATGAAAACTGCAGCTGCTAATGTAACAAATGCTAAAAAAATTGTAGCAGAAGCAATTAAATTAGTAGCAGAACACAAAGGTGATAAACCAGCTGCACAAGGTGCATTATTTGGTGGTGGCTCCGTCATGACAGCAAGAGATAAAATCCCACAAGATCGTTTAATTGCATTAGCACCAATTATTGGTAATTATATTCCAGCAACTGCACCATCCACTGCATAAAAAGAGTACGTGTACATAATATATTCGACTCTTGTGTATAAAAGAGATATATCTTGTGTATAAAATATATCATACCTTTGATATTCACACACACACACACACACACACAAAAGAAAAACAGAGAAGAGAGAGAGAGAGAGATAGAGTTGAAAGAGTATATTATTCGCGTAAAAAATAAAATAAAAAATAATTTCTTTATCATTTAATAAATATGTATATATATTAAGCTATTATACATATATATAATTACTTCGTAAAAAAAGTTAGCATTTCTAGATATCTCTACGAATATGATAGTCGAGATCCGCGCCTCTTCGCTTACCATCTGTACTCCGTCTCTTCGCGTTTATATCTATTATATGATCTATAAATGGCTATAAAAGATGGCTGTGGTATAATTCCCTTTTAAGGTATAAATATATTATTTTCGTCTTCTAATTTCCATACCATCAGGTACCAAAAAAAATCCAATTAAAATGAATTACAGCATTACAGCACAGAGGAGAGTGCTGGAGGAGTGCGAGTAGGGAGGTCTGATTATTACAGTAAACTAAAAAAACAAAATTAATGTGGATCTATCGATAATGTATAGATAGATATATTGAAGTGTGTACATGTAGCCGTATAAAATGTACAAGCACAAGCATATATATATACACACACACACACACACAGATAGACACAAAAGAAGATACGATACATATATATAAAGTAGAATATAAATATAATCGAAAATGGAAGAAAAAAAAGTTGGAAGATTTACAATTGCTGCATCAGTAAATAATGCTACTAAACGGTCTAGTTCTACAAGTGAAAGTTCAAGTAATAATAACAACAACAACAAGAACAACAACAAGGGTGACTCGTCTAAAAGTCTTGATTATAGTGCATTATCAAATGGTAGTATTAAAGAAGATGTTAGCGTTTTAAATATTGGTAGATTCAAAATACATTCATCAACACCTAGTAATAATGTTGTTGTGGCAAACAATAACAATAATAAGAATAATAAGAATAATAATAACAATAATAACAATAATAAGAATAATAATAACAACAATAATAATAGTAATAATAGTAACAACAATAACTACAGAAATAATAGTTCCTCTAATGCGACAAAGGCTGGTAATAATAATAAGAACAATAAGAATATTTCTGAACCACAACCAGTTGAAAAAAAAGTTGGACGTTTTACTATATCTACTCGAAGTATGACGGATACTAGTATTAATGATAAAAACTCGAATCAGCAAAATAGCAAAAACAACAACAATAGCGTGAATAACAATAACAATAGGAATAGTAATAATAATGTGATTAAAAATAATAATAATAGTAATAGTATCTCACAAGTAGAAGAACCGGTAGCAAAAGTTGGTCGTTTTACAGCACGTTCAGTTGATGATAGCAACGGAAAGAGTAATAATGCGATGAAAAATAATAGTACCAATATTTCAAAAGTCGAGGAACCAGTAGCAAAAGTAGGTCGTTTTACAGCACGTTCAGTTGATACTAACACCTCAAATAATAATAATATCAATAATAGCAATAATACTAATAATATTTCAAAAGTCGAGGAACCAGTAGCCAAAGTAGGTCGTTTTACAGCACGTTCAGTGGATACTAAAATCTCAAATAATAATAATAATAATACTAATAATATATCAAAAGTCGAAGAACCAGTAGCGAAAGTAGGTCGTTTTACAGCACGTTCAATTGATAATAACAACTCAAGCAATAGCAATAATACTAATAACAATTCAACAGTCGAAGAACCAGTAGCAAAAGTAGGTCGTTTTACAGCACGTTCAGCAGTAACAACAACAACATTAAATACGTCCTCAAATGCAGTTAATAGCAACTCAAGTAAGTCTACTAATATTTCAAAAGTTGAAGAACCAGTAGCAAAAGTAGGTCGTTTTACAGCGCGTTCAGCAACAACAACAGTAGCATCATCATCATCAAATACGTCACAAAGTACACTTAATAACGGCAAGAAAGCAACAACAACGGAACCTGTACATGTCGGACGTTTTACTGTACAATCTACTACATCAAAAGTGACAAGCAAATCAAACAATGGGAAGACTGTAACAAATAACAACAACAACAACAATAATAATAATAACAATAATAATAGCATGAGTAGTAATACTACTACCACTACTACTACAAATGTTGGACGATTTACACTTGTTGAAGAAGAAAAGCCACCAGCGATACCATTGCAAATTGATACATTAGAAGAAAGAGGATTGAGTAACATTAACAATATGGAAGTTACGCCCAACGATAACAATGCCAATAAGAATATTAATAAAGAAGAAGATGGCGAAGAAGAAGAAGAAACAAATGAAGTCCAAGTAGGTAGATTTACCATCGTGGAAGAGAAGGTTCCAATAGATGAACCAAATAATAATAAATCGGATAATATAATCATCGATAATGACACAAGTTATAATGATGATGTAATTGATAATGAGACAGACACACAACAAAGAACGGACAATTCAAATAATGATAATAACAATAACGCTGTCGGATCACGCTTTAAAGTCATATCACCCACGAATGATACCCAAAATAATAGTAAGGGTAATAGGAACGAAAACAATAACCTTCTTGAAACACCCACTAATGAAATCGATGATGGCTCATCCGCTACGAATGCCACTGCAAGTCGATTTGAAGTAGTTGAAGTGTCTGGAGATGAAGTTCGTAAATCATCGCCATCACAAATTATAACGATCGATCAGGATGACTACAATAGCAATGGTTACATTTCCTCTAAATCCGAAGGTTTTGATGAAGATGGTACTGGTAGTGACGAAGGGCTCAAGAAAAGCACCGCGGCAGAGAATTTGGATGCACAAGAGAAAATAGGATTGTTAAATGAAGCCGCAGATTTAATTAAAAAAGAAGAGGAAGCGAAATTAAAATTACAAATGGATAATGTGTTGTATAGCAACGATGATGAAGACGACGAAGTATTTGTTGCACCTGCGATGCAATTGAAACGTTTTAAAGTTACATATGAAACACCTGGTCAGAATGATAAAGATTCAGATTTGCGTATAGAGGAAGATACCCCAAGTTCACCAATACATAGTCGTTCAGAGAGTGAAATGTCTGAAAGTGTCCGTGGTGTGTCCCAAACATTGTTTAAAGTCAATGATGGATTTCGTATTGATAATGATACACCATCACCGTCGATTTTGAAAGATGGTAACAACAGCAATAATAATGTTAATGTTGGAAAGGGTAATTCTAAAATATTGTCAGCAATTGCAGATGCTGAAACAGCTTCAACTGAAAGAAATAATGATATGGTTACCAAACTTGATGCTATTATTCAACGTTTAGATAATAAAGGGAAACAGGTAGAAAAAGAAGCTGGTACTAATTCTGGTAAATTTAAAACATTAATATCAGATGCAAAAAAAATCCAACGTCAAACAACTGCATTTACGACACAAGTAATTGACATGGCAAATCAATGGGATATCCAAAGGCAACGAATACAACGATTAGAAAAAGATAAAAGTAATTTAGAAGATCAATTAAAGGAAGCAAAAAAATTAATTGAACAATTGCAAAGTACGTAAAGTGGTAAATCAAGTATGTGTGTGAGGGAGTATATTACATATTTTTTATATTATATAAAATATGCTTTATAATAATGCTATTTATGTGCTAAATATATTATAATATTATAGATATATGTATATATACTAACTATTAAAAAAATGAATTAATAGATATACAAAATAGAATAATACAAAAGAAGAAACTATTATTAACAAAGATTATATATCGTTGATAAGATAGAAAGTTCAGACAAAATGAGTGATGTGGATGCAGCGAATAAATCAAAAAGAGCGGCGGAACGTCGCAGGCAAAGAATATTAGCAAAAAGTCAAGCTAGAATGTCAGTTGTATCTGGACAAGGAAATATTGATTCTGTAAATGGTGAGAATAATAGTGAAAAGAAACCTAGACGACGTAGAAGACAACGTCCAAGTTTCATGACAAACAGCTTAGAATCAACTTCATCCGCGATCAGCAGTAATGATAATGTTGATAACGAAGAAAGCTTATCAAGCATAAAGCTTGAGAAAACAGAAACTGAGAAAGGAAATAAAATGCCAGCTACAGCAAATGTTGTAGATAGTGACAAAGTAAAAGAAGAAAAAAAGGAAAAAAACAGTGATAATGTGGATGATGAAGCGGATGTAAAATTTCTACGACAGGAAACATGGACAGCTTCAAGATCTGCTACATTTTCAAGTTCATTTCGAAGACGAGCACGTAAAAAAAGAGTAAACGAAGAAGAAAAAGAATCTGATGAAAATAATGATAATAAAAGTAATAATACTTCTAGTTCTGTTTCGAAAGAAACATCTTTAGCTGCTAGATCAAGTGTTATGAATCGTAAAAAAAATTATGAAAAATTTAATAAAACAGAGGAGTTTTGTTGTACATGGATACAAGTATTATTCGCATTTATTGTTGTAAATATATTGATTGTTACTAAAATTGCTGATCTTCAAGATGGACAAGAATCTAATAACAATAATAATAATAATATTGACAATAGAGAGCAGCAACCTTTTGGCGTATTGATTTATTCATCTATGGAATCTTTTCCAATACAAAATATTGGTTTTGCAATTATTTTTCTACGTTTAGTTGTACAAACATTATTTTATATATTACGAATTAGATACTTTCCAATGTTAAGTGTCGAATCATCAGACAACGCTGGTAGTATAGCATCAATAGTACAATTAATGAATCACCTTCGTGGTATATTAGATGATATCTGTGTATTTATCTTTTCGTTTGTTGTATTTTGCATATTAGTACAACGATTTGATATGATAAATGTATATACAACTTCAAGTTAAAACAGAAGTAGTATGCATAGAAGAAGAAGAGAACAGAGATAAATATGGAATACGCTTTTGTAAAATGTTTTAAAAATATCTTTTACTTCATGGAAGACATTAACATGTACCAAGAGATCTGTGAAGAAAGTAAAAAAGGAATAAAAATATTATATATGCGCGTTCGTTCAAAAAAAGAGTGAGAAGAAATACAACGTATTGTTTATATTAAATACCTTGTTATTGATTTTTATACGCGACGCGTTCTCCCAGTATTTTTCTTTTTCAGAGTGTATTTCTTTCTTTACCGTCTCGTCTACATGTAATAATTATTACACACACTACAGTATATATTACACTAAAAAATATTTAATATAATATATAAAAAAAGTTAAAAAAGAATAATAATAATACAGAAGATACATATATACACATACATACATATATATATATAACTTCAATATGTATATATATCATGGGAAAATATAAAATATCTATGAAGCAGGCAATATTTATTGGCCAAGCACCAGCATTTCATGGTCAAAAAGAACCATTAATTGGAAAGAGTTCAAAAAGATTAGAAAAACTGTGTGGACTTTCAAAGAAACAACTAAATAAATACTTTGATAAGAAAAATATCTTTAAGCATTTCCCCGGTAAAATGCGACATAGTAAAGGGGATCAATTTGATATGCAAAAAGCTAGGATATTGGCAAAACAAATGGATCTAGATAAATATAGATTGGTGGTATTTTTAGGATTGAATGTAGCAAAAGCGTTTGAAATAAAACGGCCAAGATTATTTAAAGAAGTTTATTTATCCAAGGAAGATCATTTGCAACATTTATCAAGGGGGGTGATTTTGCCGCACCCGAGTGGAGTTAGTCATTTTTGGAATACATTAGACAATAGAAATAAAGCTAGTAAAACATTAAGAAGAATAATGAAAAAGATGTGTATTGGAACGTATAGTAAATACTTTCATGTAAATATAAATAAGAAAACCAGTAAGAAAGATAGTATTTGCCAAAAAACAAATAGAGATAATGTTAATAAAAGTAAATATTTTTAGTCTCTTATGTATATATATTTTATAATTTATATATCATAATATGCATACTTATGATATATCATATATATTATAATGATATGATATTTTAATAAATTATTATATTTATTATCTTGTTGCTATTGGATCTAGTACACCCCCCCTCTCTTTTTCATAAACCTTTTAATCATCTAATACAATACTATCATCAAATCCATCACTATTATTTGAACCATAATCTACATAATTAGACTTTTCACATGCAACATATTCTTTTCGTAATTGATCAACAATTTCCCTTGCACTATCAAATTCTTCCAAACCATCTTGAAACATTCTTTCTTTACGATATACTTCTAAAAATGCATTTCTTTTTCTTAATAAATCATATTGTTTCAACGTTCTAGCAAATAAACCTGCAATACTTGTATGATTTGCAAGCATCAAACCACTAACTTTATGTTGATGTTCTACATAGGGTGATTGTTTTGATAATGCTACTTGAATAGATGCTGGTCCCCATGGAATAAAACGACATAATTTACGTTCTCTAATACGTTGTAAACTTTTATGTACTTGTGTTGGATCAACATCACCTTGAATGATATTTAAAATTGAAACATAACATCCCTTTCTTGTATTCGAACTAACCATAATATTTTTAGGTTGCAACAAACGTCTCATAACATCTAATACAGTTGTTTTACGTACACGACTGACTTTATGCTCTGCCGTCATTGGTGTATACCCAGTCATTAAAAAGTGCATACGTGGTGTTGGTATTAAACTTGCTACTAAACCAATTAAATCATTATTCATATATCCAGGATATCTCAACGTAGTCGTACTTGCTGCCATGACAGTCGATACCAATGAATTCAATTGACCAACAGATGGATTTGGAATTCTTAAACGATCTACAGCAATTTGATTCAATGCCGTATTATCCAATACGACAACTGCATCAGCATTTAATGTTAAACGTTTTAACGTTAATAAAGAATTATATGGCTGTACAACAACATCACTTTGTGATGCATCTGTATTTGGAAATACGGAATATGTTTGTATTAATTTTTTTGGAAAATGATCATTTAAATTTTCTAATAAATACGAGCCCATACCAGATCCAGTACCACCAGCAATGGAATGGCATAATTGAAAACCTTCTAGACTATCACTATTATCCGCTTCGCGATCGATCATTTCCATTAGATCTTCATGTAAACGTTCACCTTGACTATATCCACTTGCCCAGTTATTACCAGCACCACCACCTTCTTTAGCAACGAAGAAATTTTCTGGATTAAATAAATTTTTATATGCAGAGTTTTGTATCGAGTTTAATACACGTGGTTCTAAATCCATTAATAACGCACGTGGTATATAATGTTCATCATCCGCTTGGTAAAAAAATACATCTTTTCTATCATTCCCAGCAGTTGCGAAATCTTGTAATTGTCCTTCCTCTGATATACCATGTTCTTGACATAACTTTTTCCAAAATTCACTACCAATTTGATTCCCACATTGTCCAGCTTGCAAAGTAATAATTTCACGTGGCATGGTTTTGATATAATCTTTTTGTTCTTGGTGTGTGTGTGTGTGTGTATGTGTGCGTGCGTTTGCAGAGAAAGAAAAAGAGAGATCTTTTTCAGTATGGACGTTAAATAATAAATGTATCTTATCAATTATATATATATATATGTATATGTATATATGGATGTATATGTATATATCTATCTGAATATCTAATATATATATATGTGTTTTTCTCAATACTAATACGTGTTATGATGTTACAATGTGCACATCAGTGCTTATTATTTTTGTGCCAAAAAAAGTAAATCAAAATTCAAAAAATTTAGCAATTTGAGATATATAGGAATATTAGTGTTCCATATGTATTCTAAATAATATACTTTACCACGTTTTTACCTTAATTTAAATGTGGTACAATATATCTAAATAATTAATTTAAGCTTATGATATATATATATAATTTAGCCTCACTTGTCCTTACTTTTTCATTTTTTTTTATTATATACGAGTATATGTGTGCGTATCATATATTATATTAAATATTTTTGGTTTTATTCAAAACGCAAATATTTATTATATTTTTTTATTATATATATCATTTTTTTTCTCGTATGTATGGTACTTCAGATATAGAAACTAAACTGGAACTTGACAAACATCACCTGGTTTTTTATCTTGTGGGACCTCAAATTTCAATTTAGTACCATTGCTCAATGGAATCTCTAATACCATACCCGGTTCTGCACCTTCAGGTATTGTAACAGGGACGGTTTGTTTAACAACCTGTTGAACAACAAGAGGGTTACCAACAACCGGTTGCACAACACCAGGTTGAGAATTTTGCTGAACAATGCTAACATTGGATGGATTAAGCGTTTGAATTGGCGTTGGCGTGGCTTGTACGACTGTTGCCCATGAATCGGTATGTTGGATAGCATCTTGATAATCACCTTGTTTTCGATACAATTGTTTCAATTTTTCCCCTTTTATAGGGTAGAAATACATGCCAGCTAATCCAAATGGGAATAGAAACAACGTAGGATAAAAGTACGAGTAATACAAAGTCATATAACATTCTTCTTTTTGATATCCTGGTTGAAGTGTAGTATCACATAATGGATTATTGCCCAAAAAAAGAGATTGTGCGATGGCGCGACCAATAACAGTGCATACAGCACTAATGGTTGCGGATAATGCGCCAATCACCGCTTCCCTGCGTTTATGGCCTTTTTTATGTCTTGATTGGTTGTCAAAATCAATTGCCCATTGCCATGCAGCAGATGACCAATAACTTTGAGGAAATCCCCAAAAGCCTGTAATCACACCACCTAAATACAATTTTACCCAGTCATTTTTTCCACCATCCAACAAAGTCTGTCGATCAAGAGGTCGATATAACGTCCAATAAACGGTTTGACTAATAGCATATGCAATCACTGTAAAAGCTATTGCATAATTCCGTGGATTTATAGAATATTCCCTACCTTTCTTTGACTTTTTACCAAAATAACCAATGCCCCAGAAACAATTGCAACAGCACGATACAATCAACCCTGTAAATCCAGAGATAACGGCAAAGATACCATAGTCTTCTTGGGCCAATCCATACGAAATAAATAACCAATACAAAATGGTATTGATCCAATACGATCCATATATACCTATTGGAAAGCCTAATATCCACATCCATCGAACATAGAAACAAGAAGGGCATGTAAGAATATCATAATACTCTGCCAAAATGTTACTTGGTTTTTCATCAATTTTTGTTACTTGTTTTGCATCCTTCATAGCAGGAACACTAAAAAAACTAATCAAATTGTATATTGGATAAACGATAGCAATCGTATTGCGAAGTCCAATCGCGCTGTATATATATACGAATATATATATATATTATATATATGATAATGTGTTTTTCGTGTTTTGTAATTGTGATGTCTTGTTAGAGTCGGTTCTTTTATGTGTATGTATCAATATATATATATATATATATATATACACATGATTTACGTTATATAAACTTACCCGGTTGGAGCTGTTGTATGTTCATTAGTCGAAGTGATAATTGAATTCATGGTTAAATATAATGTAAATGAAAATCCACCAATAAATGGACTATATGATTTTAATTGCATCCGTTCCTCTTTCCATGGATAGACTTCAATTGTACTTGCTGCGGCTGAACGTGCACCAGGCGATGAAAACATATAAACAAGCAACGATAAGATAAAGAAATGGTTTGCCAAACGTTGATGTGCCATATATGCACATACACGTTTACCTCCATCGCCTTCAACTTCTGCACCTATAGGTCCAGGCCAACATACAGACCTTTTTGAAACAAGTGCTTCACACATGTTACTCCCATACATTGGAACTTCAGTTGCCGTTCCAGTATTTCTTGTTACGTTAAAATTAAACACCGAAGTATCACTAGTACCATTTTTAGTAAATACTCTTAATTTTTTTGAACAGTCAAAACCATTTGATGTCATCAATCCATTACTTGGCCATGGCTTTATATCGTCTCCATAATATTGATATTGAGCAAATTCATAACCGTGTAAACGTCGATCCGGTTCGATTTTAGTGGCCATTGTTGCCCATTTATCATTGCCACCTAACGATATTGGTCTCCATGTGAAGAAACCTAAGAGGAGGACAAGTAAATTGCTTGTGACAAAATATGGCACGCGTCTCCCACACTTTCTACGCGATAAGCCACACCTATTCATAGCTGATTGACCGATTTCAGCATCCACTATATACCCCGCAAATGGATGCCAAAGTAGTTCATATACAGCCAACAATATTTGATATGCTGCAGTATATCTAGCATCTACTCTCATTGTTGCGGTGAAAAAATTTCCAGTACCAACAACAAAAAATCCGGTAAGTATGTACGAAATCCACCAAGTTGTCTGTCCTGCCTTTTTATACCATGCATGACCAGAATGACCATCCATTGTGAGGCTTCTACGGAAAGTACCGTGTGACGACTGACGCCTGTCGGAACCAATATCTTCTCCCATGCTAGAAACATTTGGAGAAGTATCCATACCTTCCATTTCTACACCTCCATCCTCAGCCATGTTTTATTATTTTTTTTTTTTAATTATTATTATTATTTTAAAAGGAAATCTATACAAATATATATATATACATGTAAATATAATGTATACTATACGTCTTTCCTATTTTCACTTTGTTATTGAAATATTGTTACTTTATTTACTATATATATATATATAATCTACATTTCACTCTTTTGCTGTAGTTAGTTTGATTCCTTTGTTTATTGTTTAGTTTATACAAAAAAACAATAAATAGATATTAAATAATATTATCTTCTATGCACATATCTTTTTTTAAGATGATGCAACCTGGTGTGTCCATGATGAAATGATGTGGTGTCGTGATTCACACCTTCTTCAATTTAAAAAAATTGCAATCTGGCAATCAATTCGGTAAGACTCAGATTAAGATGTCGCTATCTGGTGGTATTAATAATGCCGCTAGTATAGACACAGCGTAGTGCTGTAGTGCTAATATAGTGAAGTGCGCTTATTAATTTACAGTATTATAGCATAAAAAACGCGAAACGATAAAACGCGAAGAAAAGCACCGAAAACGATTTCTCCAGGTTTTAAGGTCAAAATATCAAAATGTCATTACAGATGTACATAGGTTTTCCAATATTCTAAATATACCTGGTATAGCTAAAA
Source organism: Stramenopiles sp. TOSAG23-2 (assembly GCA_900128395.1). Lineage (NCBI taxonomy): Eukaryota > Stramenopiles sp. TOSAG23-2. The sequence continues at coordinate 10,989 of LT649338.1, read as the reverse complement.
TGTGTCATGCAACTGCTCATATACTTACCTGGTATTATAATGCACAATATTTAATACATTTTTATACATTTTATAAGTTCAATATATATATTTATTTCGAGAGAGAGAGAGAGAGATATCATCAAAGACTTATTGTTGTACGTATAATATATAGAGAAACATCAAATGACATTAATCCCTAAACGATATATTATATTATGCCATCTGTACAAATATATCCACATCCAATATTCAATGAAAATGATTTAAATCCAAGGCCATCTCCTAGAAATAATACAACAACATCAACAAATAATAATAACAATAATGTTAGTCCTACTGTAAATAATAATACAATACAAGAAGAAACTAAAATAGATATAGATGATGATAATCTACCACTGCATAGTATTGAAACATTATGACAATGGAATAACTTGTAGGCATATTAGAAATTGGTGGTCTTCTTGGAAATATGAAAATCTTATGAATGAATATCTAACAAGTGGTGTAATTGAACCAATTAAATATATAGTCCTATTAGATGAAAAAATGCAAATGAAAAAGTGTTAATGGAAGTATCAGGTTTGTTGGGGCATAAATCTTTTTCATACAAATTAATGTGGTACTATGTGGATGAGCACCTAAAATTAAAATATGCAGTATTAAATGGTGGTGATGATTATTACAGTGCTTATTTGCAAATGGGTGCTGTAAGTTTATCAAGTCCAGCATTTAAAGGTAAAATCATTTAAAGTTAAGATGTTACAGGATTATATAAAAGAAAATATTCATTGTAAAACAGAAATATGTGTCTCTACACATGTTACTTGAATCAGGTGTGAGGCCAGGGGCTGGGCAAAAGAAGGACAAAAGTGGGAGTGGAATTTTGTTGCTGGAAGTCCAAAATTTGGTGTCTATTGGTGAATCTATGGTTGAATTAAACTATCAAGGAAAAGGAGGAAGTATAATTAATAAAAGAATTGATATGGGTGTCTATATGGAGTATCTACAGTCTCTAGTGCAAAATAAATCGATTTACATGCAGGCATTTGAGAAATTGGTGGGCATCTTGGCCAAAATGCAACAAATGTGTAATAGTAAAATCAAGATGTGTCAGCACCTACCATTTTTTGTGTTCTTAGTAGGGTTAAAGTAAGCTATACTCGCTATGCTACTAAACAATACACCATCTGATAGGGATATATAATACAATGCTATACCGATACTAAATCTGATTTATTAATGAGGTAAAATCATCTTCTGTGCAACACAAAGGTGCAAAGAAAGAAGAAATGCGTTGCAAATGAAATAAAAAAACGGAGGGGAAAATATATATAAAAATACCTGAATAATAATAATACTAGTGGTATGAAACATAGAAGTGTATAGAGAAGATATAATATAATATATATATATATAAATATATATAAATATAAATATTAAAACATTTTATATATATATAGATATAGATAGATAAATAGATGTATACATATATATATTTATTGATAATATTGGTGGTGGTGGTGGTGGTTCAGGAAGGACAGGGCATTCCTGTCCTATCTGAACCACGCCATTCGACCATACAAATAGGTGGAATTTCACACCTGGCAAGAATGACGGATAAAGCCCAATTATCACAAGATGGTAAATTAGGTGGTGATTTGCAATACCCATGTCCTAATGATAATAAATTGCTCACTAGCTTAGGTGTACAATCATCGACTTTTAGTGAAGTTGTACAAAGGAGTAAAAGTGATGATGAAGTACTTACATTTTTAAAAGCCACCGTTGGTGAATCAAAATTAGACGGTTTAAAGGAAAGTAGTAGTATGCGCTTTGAGCAACAATTACGTGGTCCTGTTGGACATAAAAATCATGGAATTCCAAATAATGTATGGAAGAATTATGTTGGTGATGGTGTTGATGGGTGTTAAAAAAGAGAGATAAAATTTTTTTTATATTTTTACATATATTTTATATTTTCATCTAATAAAAAAGTCTATTTATAGAATTTATTAAATTAATTTTTACGAGTACACACTGGCACACTACCAGAACTATATATCAAAATCTAAATCCTCCGCAAGTCTCACTTTAATACTTGTAAAATCATGTTTTGCATGTAATACAATTGGTTCGTTTTGGTTGCATTCAATTTCTTTGTCAAATATTTGTATGGCTTGACCCCAACACGTTGATGTATTTGTTGGGGAAGTTGTTAAAACAATTTGTTTCTCACTATCTAAATATACATCAAAATACAATGCAATGGCATTAGCATAACCATTTTCAATAATACGATCCACGTATGGATACATTTCTTTTTCATTTGGTTCAGTACCACTTGCCAAATCAATCATATTAAATATTTCAATTGGTTTAGATAATTTAACATGTTTCAAATCATTTAATCGTATTTGTTCATATCTTGATGTACCTCTTGTAAATGGTTTAAATACATGTGTACGTAATTTGTTATTATTATTATTATTATCATTCTGTTTCACTATATTTAGAAGCTGGCATTGTATCAAGAATTAATCCATGCATATCAGCAATTTCACTTGCTAATGCTCTTTGTACCAAACGATGTTGTTTTATTTTATTTAGGCCTTCAAATTCTTCCGAGACAACAAACATTTTATACATAGAACCACAACCACCTGATATATCTTCGATTTTAACATGGTCTGCACCTAACTCTTCACGTAATATATTTTCCATTTTTAATTCTGGTGCTTCGTTATTATTTACACTTTCACTACTAAATAATTGATAAAAAAATTTTTTATTTTGACTATTTAATGCACTTGGCAATGCATTCTTTCTGCCCCCAATTTGGTTGGTTCTTTTCGCCGCTACTTGTATTAAATTCCGTATCATATTTTTTATATTTCGTTTTGTTTGTTTGTTCTATAAAATTTCTATCTTTCTTTTCCTTTTCCAATTTTCCCTCAATAACTAATTTTCTTGTAAAAAATCTATAGCTTATAAAAAATTGAATTGTTGTTTATTCTATATATGTTGTTCGAACAACAAAAAAAAAACCTTTGCGACTCCGGAGAGGAAATTTTGGCAATATTTTTTTTTCATATTTGTATACTATCAAGTATATATAATACATATAGGAAAGGTAGAGTTAGACGAATTTGAAAAAACCGACCAAAAAACCGACGAAGCCCATGATGAAAACAAATTAAAAAAATTAGGGGAAAGCGATAAAAAGTGTGTAAGAGAATGGTCAACTAGTTTAAAAAGAGAATTTGATGACCAAACAGCTTTACGAGAAAGAATACCAGAAACAACTATCATAAAGAATATGAACAAGGATTCGGTGAAATATCATTTTCTGCGTCTTAAATTGAATAATTGTGAAAAATCAGCAGTCCTATTGCGAGAGCTTATTTTCGTAAGAATACGTTTAAAACGTAAATTTTGAATTAATGGCGCACTTTGCGGTTGCAACGATGTGAAACGATCTATATCGTATCGCATATGGCTCATATTGTTATACCGCAATGGAATATCTTTGTATATATAATGATGATAACGTTTGTATACTTTGGTATCTATAGATGTAGATTTATCTTCGAGCATTTTATTTAGGTTATCTACTCATGAATGGCACTTTGCTGAACATTTTTTTTTTCAGATCGAAAAAATATCGACATCTAAATTCCAAAAATGACAACAATGATTTAAGTAAAATTTTTAGTGAAAAATATCTCAGTGAAAAACTAATTGGTATCATTATTAAAATGACGAAAATGACGAAAACGACAAATAACTTGAAAAATAAAATTATTTAATCTAATAATATCCGAAAATACGCAGTGACACCCTCTAAACCGTAAAAACTTAAACTGTACACTAAACACTATTCACTATGGGGGAAAATATTCATCATTTTTTCTATATTTTCGGATATTTGCTATTTTTTTACAAATATATGAAAAATAAAATTGGCATTTTAGAAAACGATAAGACATATTTCCCATAGTGAATAGGGTTAATTTGGTAGTGTACAGTTTTTGGACGAAATGCACTATTCCGTAAAACCTTAAATTGTACGGTCCGTCGTAAAACCTTAAACTGTGCTGGATTTTTTGCCTAGAGAACTCTGCCAAACTTGATACTCTTAAAAAAATATTTCAATCGCTCACACAATTAAGGAAAAACCATTCCCAAAAACAGCAGGCTCATAGCGAACAGAGGAGGCGAACGAGAACCAAGAAGAACCAAGCCTAGTCTAAGGCAAGCCCAGCAAGCTGGCGGCTGCAAGAAAAAGAAAGATAGCTAAGGCCAGAATTTCCCAAAACCTGTTGTTGTAAAAACAACAACACCTCCAACACACCGCCTCAACCAGAGAGCTCTGCCTCAACACACCTCCCATCCAATAGATTTGTATAAATATGAATATAAGATATCGTCTATTATTTTTTATCAATCATATATGTATAAAATGATATTGTAAATAATTGGATATTGAACATATATATCAAACACGAAGATTATAATATTTTAGTACGGAGCATCACATTTTCAAGTTGTTTGCTGTTATTATAATTGTAAAGAAAAAGACCACGTTGTATAATAGATATATATATATACACATTTTTTATTTTCATCATCATCATCAACATCATCATCTCCCATTTTTGTAAGATAACTAGTTATACATAGTATCAATAAATACATATATATATATATATATACGGACATAAGGAGTATATATACATACGTAAATAAATTATATAAAATATGTTTTCCAATAAGAGTTTTGGAGAAAGAGCACCTGGTGCCTCTATAAAACGCCTTGAAGACAAGTGGCAATTAATACCTGATTATTTAAGAGTACGTGGTTTAGTTAGACAACACATTGATTCTTTTGACCATTTTTTACGTGAGGAAATTCACAAAATAATTAAATCAAACCGGGTAGTTAAAAGTACTGTTGATGGTAAAGTTATTATTTCTTACTCTAAAATTCGTGTTGGCTTCCCCAACGTAGAGCTGGGTTATGAACAAGTGATGTCAACTACACCAATTATGTGCAGATTGCAAGATCTGACTTATAGCGCCCCTGTTTTTGTTGATATTATGTATCGTAAGGGGCAAGTAATGACGCCAAAAACAAATGTCTGTATTGGACGTGTACCTATAATGTTAAAAAGTTGCCGTTGTAATTTAAGAGGCAAATCTGAAAAAGAATTAGCTACGTTGAAAGAATGTCCGTAAATTATTATTTGTCTTTCTCCTTTTTTCTTACTACACACACACACTTATATTGTATTTTTCTTTTCTCTAACAATCATTTTGTTCCATGTCATATATAGGTCCAATGGATCCAGGTGGTTATTTTATTGTTAAAGGGCAAGAAAAAGTTATTTTAATACATGAACAATTATCGAAAAATAGAGTTATTGTTGAAATTAGTGGTAAAGGTAATATTTGTTCCACTGTTATGAGCTCTACACATGAACGCAAATCACGTTGCGCTATTGTTTTAAAAAATGGTAAATTATATATGAAACAAAATACCCTTGGAGAGGATATACCAATTGTTGTTTTTTTAAAAGCATTAGGCATTGAAAGCGATGCAGAAATTGTATCATTAATTGCTGGGACGGATGGAAGAATAGCTTCCCTTTTGACACCTTCCTTTCAAGAGATACATGAGATGGATATATACACATGTGAACAAGCTCATGTATTAATCGGTACGCGCATCAAAAATATGAAAGCAAGGAGTGCAAGGCGTAGATGGCATCACAGAGATAGAGATCCAGCAGATGAAGCCAGGGAAGTTATTGCATCTGTTGTTTTGCCACATATTCCATCACCATCGTATAATTTTCATCAAAAAGCGATTTACGTCGCCTATATGACTCGCATGGCAATTATTGCCCATATTGATAGAAGTCGTTTAGACGATAAAGATTATTATGGAAACAAACGATTAGAGTTAGCAGGCTCATTAATGTCATTATTATTTGAAGATTTATTTAAACGCTTTAATACTGAAATCCAACGACAGGCTGATATCATTTTAACAAAGCACAATCGGTCTGCAAAATTTAATGCATTGAAATATATAAGAGAAGATACTATTACAAATGGATTTACACAAATGATATCAACGGGAAATTGGAGCTTAAAACGTTTTCGCATGGATCGACAAGGTGTCACACAGCAACTGTCACGTTTATCATACATATCATCATTAGGGCATATGTCCAGAATAACAAGTCAATTTGAAAAGACGAGAAAAGTTAGTGGTCCACGTTCATTGCAAAGTTCACAATGGGGTATGCTGTGTCCAAGTGATACACCGGAAGGGGAATCATGTGGTTTGGTAAAAAATTTAGCATTACTAACGCATGTAACATCTGATGAAGAGGAGGGACCAATATCAAGACTTGCATTTACATTGGGTGTTGTCGATGCATCTGAATTGACTGGGGAAGAATTATATTCAGAAGAAAATTTCATCGTGTTCTTAAATGGGAGATTACTTGGGGCACATAGAAATCCTCGTAAATTTGAGCGCGAATTGAAATGCCTACGTCGTGCACGTAAATTTGGCAGGTACGTTAGTATCCATTTGCATGAAGAACATCGTTGCATATATATATCCTCTGATGCTGGTCGTGTTTGCCGACCATTGCTAATCGTTGAAAATGGGATCTGTGAATTAGAACAAAAACATATTGATCGTATAAAAGATCCAAATGATGAAATGGAATTTTGGGATTTAGTCGATTTAGGGATAGTCGAATTTATTGACGTAAACGAAGAAAATAACTGTTATATATGTATCGATGAACGTGGTGCTACTACGAAACATACACATATGGAAATAGATCCAATGAGTATATTAGGAACAGTTGCTGGTTTAATTCCATTCCCACATCACAATCAAAGTCCACGCAATACATACCAATGCGCTATGGGAAAACAAGCAATAGGAACTATTGGATATAATCAATACAATCGCGTAGATACTTTATTGTATTTAATGTTGTACCCAATGAAACCATTAGTAACGACAAGGGTGTTGGATTTGGTCAATTTTGATAAATTACCAGCAGGGCAAAATGCTATTATAGCTGTCATGAGTTATAGTGGTTATGATATTGAAGATGCAGTGGTGCTAAATAAAGCAAGTGTTGATAGAGGGTATGGACGATGTATGGTAATGAAAAAATTTGGTACTACCGTACGACGATATGCTAATAATACACGTGATCGCATTCGTGGCACTGCAGAAGGGGAAGGGGCATGGGAAAATATCAGTGCGAGTAAGAAAAACAATTTGCAAGCTATTGATAGCGATGGTATTGTAGGTGTAGGCAGAAAGGTTGAACCAAAATTTACATTAGTACGGAAAGATACCCCTAAAAACACAATAGATGGCATCGAATATGAACAACAATCAGAACCTGATATTGAATACCAAGAGTCTAATTTAGTATACAAAGCCCCTGTTGGAGGGGATGGTGTTGTTGATAAAGTTTTGATCACCTCTAATCAAGATGAAACGATAATGATTAAAATCCTTATACGTCAAATGAGAATACCAGAGTTAGGAGATAAATTCAGTAGTAGGCATGGTCAAAAAGGTGTATGTGGTATTATAGTGCCACAGGAAGATTTGCCGTTTTCAGATGATGGTCTATGCCCTGATATGATTATGAATCCTCATGGTTTCCCATCACGTATGACGGTTGCAAAAATGATTGAATTAATTGCCTCGAAAGCTGGCGTGCTTTCTGGAAAACGTATGTATGGTACTGCATTTGGTGAGGATTATGGTGGCGCTGTAGGGGTAGATGAATGTAGTCAAACGTTGATTGATTATGGTTACAATTATGCAGGAAAGGATATGCTGTATTCTGGCACCACGGGGGAACCTTTGAGTGCATATATATTTATGGGCCCTGTCTACTATCAAAAATTAAAGCATATGGTTTTAGATAAAATGCATGCTAGGTCCCGAGGACCAAGAGCAGTATTAACACGACAACCAACGGAAGGTCGAGCAAGAGATGGTGGTTTACGTTTAGGTGAGATGGAACGTGATTGCCTAATTGGATACGGTGCTAGTTCATTGTTGTTGGAACGATTGATGATTTCAAGTGATGTCTATTCAGCAACTGTCTGCCAATCATGTGGCTTGTTGGCATTTCCTGGTAAATGCAGTTATTGTGAAAATGTTGGTGTTGATTATGAATTAACAGAGTTGAAATTGCCATATGCAGCAAAATTATTGTTTCAGGAATTGCAAGCAATGAATATTGTGCCAAGAATCAGCGTGACAAATTGTTAAAAAAAAAAAATGAGAGAGAGAGAGAGAGAAAAGAGAAAAAAAAGAAGGCGAGAAGGCGAGAAGGCGTGTTTGTGCGTACTGATATGCCTATGATAAAATACGCGAGGAGAGTACATTTTTGTTATTTTTTAAAAAACGATTATCATACATACTCGTATCATATCATATTTGTCAAAGAACTATGCATATTTTATCATATACTCGTACGAATACTTCGTACTTCGTATTATATATGATGAGTGTAAGAGAATAATACACTTCGTACATAAATGATGGTTAAATAATATATATATATATACTATAAAAATCTACACGCGTAAAAAAAATATAAAACTTCCGGTATCAAATACATCCATTACGCTTCGTACATGTGCACGTTGCATGTCCCTTTTAGTCCTTAAGCATTAAACACATCTTGTATTTGGCCTTGTTCTTTTTCATATCCTTCATAAATCTCCCTCGCTGTTCCGTGGATGTTCAACTTCTCACTAGCTTCTGATAATTCTTTAATAATCTTACCCATTGGCTGCAATTTGACCTTAGTTTTCTTAGTATTCTGATAGGTTGCGCCAACTTTATAAATCCTCAATTGTGCATGCGATAGATCTAATTCTTTAATAAAATATACAAATTGCTTATATAGCTCTGGACGGTCGATTTGTGAGAATTTTTGTTGTTTGTAAATCCAGTTACAGATAGCTATCAACCCGCCATATTTTGAAGGACGAAAATCGTCAGGAATCACCTTTGAGTTTTTACAAAATTGCAGTGTTTCAGGATATGGTTGTTGTAAAAAAGCATGTATACATGATAAGTTTGAATTCCTCAACGCTTTAAGAACGTTTATTTGAGTATTTACATTAATACATTTAAACATACACTGCACCAGTTTTTCCATATCGTCTCCATGAAAAGTGTTTGTTTCTTCGTTGATTAGTTCTGTAATTGTTCTCTTTGCGTTTGAAATTTCTGTTGATGAATACAAGTCTTTCGCATCAGTTGAACTTATCCTTCGCAACTTTGTAGACTTTAATGTAGCACCTTCATCCGAGTTTTCAACAGCTGGACCTTTTTCATTTGATTGATTAACATATTCATCTGTCATCATGTTACCACTTACTTCTGTTATACGTCGCTTTTTGCTTGGTTGTGTATCAACATAATTATCGTCATCATCACTCAATTTTGATTTTCCAGTAGTGATAGTGGTAGTCGTTGTGGTAGTAGTAATTTTGCTAGCCCCATCAAAACTCGTTGCACGAACGACGCTGGTAGAAGCATCAAGTTTCTTTTTCTTTCTTTTTGCAGCCTTTTTTTTTTTAAATTTAGATGAGTGGTCCGGACAGAACATTTGAAATGAAGTTTTTTCAAAATCAACAATAGTATGAAATTTTTTTCTTTGGTTGAGTAACCCACAGGTCACGTGAAACGCATAAGTACATGTTTCCTCACTGCATTGACAACATATGCTTCGATATTTTCCATGTTTCCAGCCTTTCTTCTTACATACCATGCATTCGAGGTTTACGCGGTCTTTACTGATATGCCAATATGCCTCATCCTTTTCTACTTCACCTTCAAGATCTAAGTTCACAACCGCTGTTGAATCTGTATCCTGCCAAGGTTCTTTATTGAAATTTACGCAATGCGCATGGGCCCAATGGGAACCTAATGTTTTTCCAATGTGCTGCAGTTTTTCATTCTCTTGAACGGGAAGGTAGGGATATTTAAAGGTAGTTTTTAGACATAGTACACATTTAGGTGCATGATCCGGTCTCGCGTTATTTACTTCACATAACTTACAATACCATTCGGCTGGTATTTCTTCTCCTTTTTCCCAATGAGTATAATATTCATCAATATGGACTGTCACACCACAACCTAAACACGACACCAGTAAATCAGGGGAAGAATCAGTGTTGCATATGACACACTTTGCTCCTCTTCCCGGGGTTAACGGTCTTGCTAATGATGCCATCGTTTGCTTCCTCTTATTTTGTTTGCTTATGTCTCCCGCTACCAACTACCATCTTATCTACATCCACTTTGCTCCTCTTCCCGGGGTTAACGGTCTTGCTAATGATGCCATCGTTTGCTTCCTCTTATTTTGTTTGCTTATGTCTCCCGCTACCAACTACCATCTTATCTACATCTTTTACTCTTCCATAATTTGAACTTTTTACCACCACTAGCACTATATTTGTAGCTGATGGGCCAGCTCTCTACCTGCAACGAGATTCACTACCAGGTACTCAGGAACCCCGCTATCTGGCTATCCAGCTATGATATTCGCATAGCATAGTGCCAAGGTATTTGGAGAGGTCGGTGTCTTTAGAGTACCATTATTTATGCTTACATGGTCTTTATCCCTATCAAATATTGGTGAGGCCGTGAGGCCAAATTATTATTGAGGTTAGTCAAAAAAAGTCTATGTAAATTTTCAATAGTAAATAGTTTTATTTTTTAAAATTGTATAAAATACAGACAGTCTTCAGGGAAATTTTCCATCAAATTTCATCATTTTTAACATTTTCAACCTAAATTTTAGTAATTCCTTGTTATGATGATGGATTTTTCATTTCATTACATGAAAACAAAGGAAAAACATTGAAAATACCTTTTTAAAGTTAGGCTCCACTAGTATACCATTTTTCCTATCAATTGGCAAAATAATTTTG
>LT649337.1:0-36469 GCA_900128395.1 Stramenopiles sp. TOSAG23-2 | reverse complement strand
TAGATTTGTAGTGTTTGATATATTTGATAGGCCAAATTAGGTATTTTTTGTACTTAACCATCAAGTGTGCGCGTGTTTTTTCATGTTGGCAGATTGTTTTCAAAAAAACAGCTCCCATCAGAGCTCTCGTTGTTGCAAAATAATATTTGGATTGTGTTGTGGCTTTGCGATTTCATGAGAGATATTTAAATTAAATAGGATAATATGTAAAAAGTATACTAAAACAGTAAAGTAAGCACCATTTTTTATACATTTTAATGCTGTGTCCATGTAGTTGTGCCTATCGGTGCCTGCCGTCCTCCTCCTGGAGACAAAAGTGGTGCCTATGGCGAAGGACTATAGGTGTGCTGGTGGATTTATTATAGAACTAACATTTTTTTCATTATTTATTCTTTGTAACACATGCAACAATTTTTCATTATTTATTCTTTGTAACGCATGTTTAGCACCAGCCATTGCATCTTCACGTCCCCAGTGTAACTTCATGCTATTTACTTCAACAATTTGTTTTACTGCTTCTTCCAATGGCAAAGATGCCAGCCATTGCATCTTCACGTCCCCAGTGTAACTTCATGCTATTTACTTCAACAATTTGTTTTACTGCTTCTTCCAATGGCAAAGATGATGAACGTATGAATGCCCCACCACTCTTCTGAACTATTGCTTCCAACTCATTGCATTGTTGATGCAATACTAAATTATCTTCGATCAATGTTTGAATAAAATCAATTGAATTTTGTATAACTTTAGATTTTCCTTTTGGAATTATTGTTGATTTAGTAAAATCAAGCATAACTTGACGCAATTGCTTTATATAATAATTGATTCTATGGTGTCTTCGCTTCTCCGCCATATTATGCACAAGTCTTTCAGCCCGGTTCCTCTTTTTCTTCAGTCGATCATTAGTTTTTTGGCTACCACTGAATAAATTTCTGTTTTTATTATTATTGCTATTATGCTTATTTATATTGCCATCGATATTATTTGTCGATGCCTGGTTATTTATACTAATACGTTTACTTGTATCACTCTGTAAATGTTGCTGTGACTGTAGTTGTTGTTCCTGCAATTGTTGCAATTGCAAAAAATTATGTAATGTTTGTCGATGCCTGGTTATTTATACTAATACGTTTACTTGTATCACTCTGTAAATGTTGCTGTGACTGTAGTTGTTGTTCCTGCAATTGTTGCAATTGCAAAAAATTATGTAATGCTACTTCGGATGACATAATTTAATTACAATTAATTGCTATGTTTTATATTTATATATATTTTAAATAATATATATATATATATATATATATGCGTTTACAGCTGTATTTGTATTTCGTATGTTATGTATATTGTGTGTTTATATTTATATGTTTTTTGATATAATATATTTATATATGCGTTTATTACTGTATATTGTATTTTGTATTTTGTATTGTTGTATATATATATGTATATACGGTATATTGATATATTGTAAAATGCTAAATAGTAAATAGTGCTAAATCGCGGAAAAAAAAAGACTTAATAAAAACATTTTGGTTTTCGGTGTGCTGACGGTTTACCTTCGTTCCTGATGCACCATTGGGTCACAAGTGGTGCTAATGCCATGTTAATGCACATTGTTACGTTTTCAAAATTCTTCAATTTAGTCACAATTTTTTTATTTAGTCGTGTGAAGAACCAAGAATTGAAATGCAGGAGATTTTCGAAACTTTTGTGTTGTAGCCAAAAACTATATATCTATATCTAATGTATTAATGTTTTATATGCATCAAATTTCGAAAATGTACTGAGAATATTAATGACAGTAGCCAATGGTATGTACCTAGTAAATAAATATAATAGGAAGGGGAATTAGAATACAAAACGACGTAGTAGACGGTTTGCAGCGTTTAAGATTTAAGATAAAATTAATGACAGTAGCCAATGGTATGTACATAATAAATAATATATTATAATAAATATGAAAATAATAAATATATATATGTATTTTCCCCATTCCCCATTGTAAGATATATGTACAAAGTACCTCGGTCGGTTCTTACACTAAAATCGTCCCATCTCCGCGTTGCAGCAGACGACCATAATCAGGAATTCTAAGTGCTGTACATTAAGTTAGAGAGACACAATTTACAATATTATCTACGTACGTACCAACAAAAACGATAACGTACAACATGTTGTCGGGTGGAAAAAGTGAGCCTATTATTGTCAATAAATCTTTACATCAAAAAATTAAAGGGGCAAAAGAAGGGCAAAAACAAGTGAATACACTGGAGGTGGAAGAAAGTAAATTTAACATGGTACAACCAATAGAGAAAGAAACGAAACAAACGGATAAACCCCTGTCATATGCAGCAGTTACGGAAAATACAAAGGGTTCCTTACCGCCTAATGTAATTAGAACACGTGGTAATAGTATAGTTAGTAGATTTGGAGTGAAGATACGTTATAATGGCTGTCCGCTTCGTATTGGCTCTGCATATTGCAGTCCCGAGGATGCGGACAAAGTTGCCTCTGTATTTAGAAAAAGCGCACAAATTGATTCAAAAGGCAATATGTTTTTGGACGAGAACTTGTTGAAAAGATACAATGATATTCATGCAAATCGATATTTGCCATTTACAACTACGCTAGACCGTATTCAAGTTGTCAGTTTTTTATCTGGATGGCTAAGAAATTGGAAACAAAAAATGAAAAAGAAAAAAAAACGAAATAGAAGTAAAAGTGCACCAAGTACAACAAAGAAGAAGAAGGCTGCTGCTAATAAAAAGAAAACAAACAATAAAATAATTAAAATGAAAAAAGAAGCGTTAGTAGGAAAGAAGAAGCCATCATCGACATCTAATAAACCATCCAAATCTTCTTCTGTCCTTGGTAAACATCTTTTAAATGCAGCATCGCCGTTAAGAAATACCAGCAGCGGAGATAATAAATACAAACAACGGCAGCAACAGGTTACCGGTATCAATGTTTTTACCAGGAATGGCAGCAGACAACAACAACGAGTAGAAGATCGAAGAAATGAAATGTGCAGCGGCAGTAGTAGCCCCCAAAAAAAAGATGATCATGAAAATGAAGGAATAGATGTTATGGTCGATATGATCAAGGCTGTCTTAAGTGTTAATGGTTTGCATCAAAATAAAAATGAAGAACAGCGCAATGGTTACACGGTACACGAATGGCAAAGCAATACACTTGAAGTTTCATTCAGTGTTAAATCTTTACTTCATGCAAATATCAATGCACTAACATTTTCTGGTGTATCTTCTCAATCTAATTCTACTGAAGAGGATGAAAATGATTCCAGCTCTGCATATGTTTCAAGCGATGCTGATAGCCTTGACTATGCTAATTTTAATCCCTTTGATGAGGAATTTGACGGCATGTCAGATATGCATATTGACCAACTTGTACCAAGTTCAATCGAAAAATATTCAAACGAAAGGCATGACGTTAATTGTTACAGTTTAATTACCGTAAACGGTATGTGGGATAGTGATGTAATATCACATGGTATTTTAGGAAAAGTTGATTCAGAAAGCGGAAGTGTATTGGAAGAAAAACAAATTGATACGTTGCACGGAAGAGAACGGCATGGCACATCAGCTTATTTTGCTATTAATTTAAAAGATTTTGCAATTAGTAAATATAAATTTAAATTGGTTGCAAAAGATTTGTATCATTCACAAGTCGGGGAATCGAATAATGTTGATTTTGAAATCAGAAGACCATCGGCACATTCTTCAAATAAAAACCTAAAAGCATCAAATGGGGATAATAATAATGGCGATAAGAGCAATAATAACAACAACAATAATGGCAATAACAATAATAATAATAATAATAATAATAATGACAACAACGATAAGGATAGTAATAACGACAACAACAATGATCGTAAATTTGAAAAATATCAATTTTCTGGATCAAATTCTAATAAGAGACGAAAACTTAGGGAGAAGTTGGACGTCTTCAATGCTGATATTGAACTTGGTAAACCTACATCGCAACTGAAAAAAATGTTGTCAAAAAAAATAATGCCACTCTTCCAATTTAGTAATCAATTTAGTCGTGAATTTATGTTGGCAATTTCACTCTTATTGGTTTTTTTGTGTTGCCCGAATTCAAGCAGAGGAATGACGTTCAAAACGGACCCACATTTACAAGGTTCTTTCTCAATTGTAGAAAAGATTGGCTTTTTTGATTTGTCAACCCGTGCCTGTTCATTATTTACGAGTAAAGCAACATGTAGCGAAAAAATGTCATACTTATCTATAGATAAGTCAGGATCACCATTAGTATATGGACCGGGTGATTATTTTACGAGGGTTAGAGATCCGATTCCACTTGCAAATAAATTGGAAACCATAACGTTATTATTGGTTCCGCTAAGTTGTTACTTTTTATTGCTAAGTCACTTTACTGAACCATATAAACGAGATAGAATGTCGTCTAAATTGACGATCTTTTTAACGATTACAGAAATGATCTATTATTATTGTGAAGGATATGCTATGATATTTTCGATGAGTCATTTTATATCCATTTTCTTCATACTCGGCATGGAAGAATATATACATCGTAATTGGAGTATTGAGAAATATGCAAAATATCGATTGGAATATCATACATTTTTTACCATAGTGTTGTATTTGTGCCATCTTACCATTCGTCCATGGGTTGTAAAACATTATGGAAACAATGAGGTTGTCGATATGCCACTTGTTACAACGATGTTCGCTCCAATGTGTCAACGTATGTTTGGACAGAATTTACCAGTTTTATTATCAGTTAGGAAAGGACCGGTTTCGTTAATGTGGTTTCCATATTTACTTATTTTTGGACTCCTTTTATCAACAGCAACAGCATTATCAATCAGTAGTTGTAATGCTTATACCATTTTCCAGCTGTGGCCATATTACATCGCTCCGTATTTTGTTGCATTTTCAATAGCAACAGGCATAAGATATTTACGCATACCAACACTTTTACAATATGTATTAGATGAAAATTCTCAATTAGCAGGTTGGTACTTTTTAATAAAAGTAGAGTGGTTTTAATTTTACCACAAGCTCGTTATTTAGTTTCTTCGATTGTTTTATAACCACCATTTTATATAAAATCATTTTTAATCATTTTGATAATTATTATTTTTTTCTCTGAATTAATAGGAATATAGCACATTTAGTATACTGATAAGTATGACGTGGAATTGATGATAAACAATTGTAACTAAAAAGGAGCTAAAAATAAATAATAATAAATAATATTTAAGGTATTAATAATAATAAATTAGCGGAAATGTGTACGCAGAAGGTGGGGAAAAGGTCCATTTACTGCATCAAAACAACCTTTTCCTTCTCTCGTCGTGTCGTTCGTGTCGTTCATTCCTTTTGTTGTTGATTTATTTGTGTGCGTGCGTGTTGTGTTGATTTATTTGTGTGTGTGCGTGTTGATTTATTTGTGTGCGTGCGTGTTGTTGAAAAGCAAGCATTGTTGCAATCGCAACGGATTCAAAACGAAATGAAACGACAATTCGAAGCAATGAAACGTAATTTAATTGTTGAAAACGAAATGGAAAAAAGGTTTGCATTATTAGAAGCTCAACATATACAACATCAGCAACAGCTAGCTATGGTTTTACATGCAAATAATGATAAAAATCCAAATGTAACAGATACTACTACATCGGTTAGTCATATTGATCATGAGTTGCAATATCAAAAGAAGCAATTAGAAGAGGAAAAGCAAAAAATGCAAATAGAAATGATTCAACATAAACATCGGCTAGAACAAGAACAGTGGAAACATGAACAAACATTAGCAAAGAAGGAGATGCAGACATCATTAAACCAAATGAAAGAGAGTATTGCAAAGGAAATACAAAATGTAAATGAAGCTTATTTAAAGAAAATTGAAAAAATGAGAGAAGAAGATGCCAATTTGAAGTTGAAATACGATAAATTATATCAGGACCATACTCAGATACAAAATCGTTTGAACGAATACCGTGCTTGGGTTTGCCCATCATGCAATGCCATTAATTCATCCACTCAAATGCAATGCGGAATATGTAAAACAGTCGACCCTAAACGTAATATGAAAAGGCTCTCGTCAACTATAGAAACAGGGGAAAATAAGATGCAACAGACATATACTTCACCACTGCAACGAAGAAAATTAAAAGTAAATTCATCATCTAAGAAAAAAAGTGATTTCGAAAACTGGTTAAACGAGAATGATGATTATGCACAAGAATCTCCTTGGAGACCAGTGTCTTCATCATCTAGAAACAATAACATTGCAAAACCTGCTATAAATACTAAGAACTTTAGTGGTGTCATAAAATATAAAGATGGAAAGCCCGTAAAGAAAATCGGAGGTAGGGTTCGGTCATGAGAGAGAGTAAAATTATATATCATATAAAAAATATTTGTACGCTTCGTATCATAATTTATCACACACATATCATATCATATCACATTATAGCCTTCGTACTGAAGTATATAATATTTTGATATTTTAAAAAATTGCTTTTTTAATAAAAGTTTTATAGATAAAAATATAACTTTGCTCCAAAAAATACCCAACCAATTTGCAATGTTACAACGGAAATAAAATATGGATATGACAACGATATAAATTTTGAGTATTGTTTTAACTTTTTTGGTCGGACAGTTATTGTATCCACTGTTTCAATGATTGTATATGAAGGTGAGCGATCATATACAAACCTTAGCTTATAAATACCAAATTGATTCGGTAGATCAAATATTGTACTATAACGACCATTACCATCATGTTTTAAATTCATGCGTAACACAGGGTCAAGTAAAACTAGTTCCAATTGTAAATCCTCTCCAATGAATGGTATCCATTTATTATTACTGTGCCTATATTCCTCAACCATTAAAGAATATTTAATTCGATTAGTTACAGTGTAAACAGAATGGTCTTCTGTAGTTGAAGCCAAAAGTATATTTTGACTATTATTATTCTCTTCCAGCTTGTGCTTCCTGAAACTAACACGTATTTTTCCAGTTTCTAGGAAATTCCATTTCGTTATCGACGCAATAAAATCTTGATTGTTACTAGAAAATTCGTTAGCAAACATTGCATTTGATCCAGAAATGATTATACGTGCATTATTTCTTGCTTGTAAACCTCCTATAAGGACAATTCTTTTTCCTGTATTTTTTGATTCAATATTTTTAATTTCTTTTTTGTCATCAGCAGAATAAGTAGTTCGTTTTGCACGCAATATACCAAATAACAAACTTCCTTTCTTTTTCGTATTTAACAGTAAATGAGTACCTTTAAACAAAATTTGTGACATAGATGAAACTTTTCCACTTGCACTTGTGCCATCCAAACGTTGATGTTTCATTAATAAAATATCATTCGAAAGTAATTTTCCACCGTATACAATAGTATGAGGATTCACATTATCAACTTCATTGTCACGTTCACCTACATTATAATTTTGATTTACTGTTGAATTTTCCCAAAATGAAAAATGGTCAATGACTTCAGCGCCTTTTTTGGGGATCTTTGCACCACACCGTTTAACAAATTGTCGAATAGCATGTCCAGCACTTTTGTCCAATCCTATAAGTACGTTGCCAGCATGTTGATTGACAAAATGTTCTAAATCAGATACTTCAAATCCTCCAAACTCGTCAACTCCTGGAGCAAAAATGATAACATTATTATACAGAGATTTTCCATGACTTTCTAATACAGTAGATTCATCAGAAGCAGATTTGAAAAACAACGCATGCCTTCGTTTAATCAAGCTGTTGAAAAAATTCGAATATTTCTCTTTCTCTTCTATTCTATTTAACATAATCAACGTTTTTACTTTTGGTGAAGGCGAAACATCAGCTAATGTATAATGTATCAATACATGAAGAAATGTTGATATTACTATAAATAGACAATAATAACTAAGTTTCATCCGCATTATCCTTATAGAAATGTTTGTGTATATGTATTTATATATATATTTGCTTAACACTAATAGCAACGATATATATAATATATATATATATGTTATGTAAAAATAACAACAATCGAACTATGTACATGCCTCTGTATAGGATATATTTATTCAATTATTTTTTTCAACTTGGGCGGGCCTAAGCTAAGGGGGCGGGTGCAAAACAAAAAAAAAATAAAAAATATATGTGGTCTTTTAAGGGAATGTGGAAAATGGAAGGAATTGGTGCTTTTTTACGGTACTGTCCAATGTTAATAGAATAATAGCAGGAGATTACGTATCCTCGAAGAGTTGTGATATATTCGTGGAAACTGAAGATGACAGTGTTTTAGTTTTTTGTTGTTGTGTTTATCACTTATCACCAGGTATTATGAATTATGAATTAATACATTAGCACATTACACATTATTAATATTACACAGTTCTAAATCAGTTCTTAGTTCTTAGTACTAAGAATTACAGTTATATTAATATTTACTATTACAGTAAAATATAAATAAAACAATAAAACAATAGACCAGATATTATTAATAGTAGCAACAGTAGGCTATAGACTATACTGATGGACTACGTCTCGTAATAATAGAGGTATAATAATATAATAGTAATAAAATAGTATTAAAATAATAATAATAATAATAAAATAATAATAATAATATATACTAATAATATTATTTATTAATAACAACAACAACAAATATTATTAGGCTACTACTAATTAATATTGATTAGTCTATATATATATATATATACATATATATATTCTTCACCTTCTTCATTTTCTATGGAATAGAAGATCAACAGAGATATTTTGTAGATACAATAAATTTGTACATACATACATTGTACATCATATAACGATAACCACAATATGTCTTTACGAAAACGCTTCAAAGGCAATAAAATTCATAATATTAAGAAGGAAAATGTTGGCATAGTAAAGGAGAGAAATATACAGGATGAGAAAAGAATAGCTTTTTCCGATGAGGAAACAAAGGAACGCGGGGATAGGAACTATGATTTCATTGATGACTCTTCAACCAACTATTCCATTAATAAAATGAACAAAAAAAGAAGACGAAGAGGAAGGCACCGCAACAGCGAAAATAGACATGTAACAGGTAATACTAAAAGCACAGTCTTCAATTTTACTAGTATTTATCAACAACATTGTACATACCAAGTTGTAATATACAGTATCGTGGTTTTATTACTCATAAATTATAGCTCGTATTACTATAAAAAGCAGAAACATGCTGCTATTCACAAAGAAAGAGTTCGACGACTTATGCAATTGAATATAAGTGGAAGGAAGCTTATGTCTGAAAATGCGAAGATATATCAAAACAAGCCAGATCCTCAAATTGAAAATCAAAAGATAGATGAGTTTCGTTATTGGGCGCAAGATATTGGCTTAAGTTATTTCGAATATTATAGGGGACGTTACTACACACCAAAAGAATCTGAAGGACTTGCACACAGCCAATGTTTTTCATGGCCTGGTCCTAGAACACAATTTACTTTTTTAGCTATTTCCACCCAGAGTACTTTCACAGGTAGTGGAAATTTAATTATGAAGCCCTATGCCTTGGCATATGGCGGTTTGAACGGTGGTGTTAAAGACGACATGTGGTTATTCATTCGAGGATTAATCGATGGCACACAAATGCTTGATACAGAACTTCAGGTGATCAGAAAGTTTGCTTTCATGGCAAAAAATTTAGATGGTGATACCCTAGCACAATCATGCGAGTCGAAAAATGTTTTGCAATGTAATCGCTGTGGAAGATGGCATAAATTAAATCCGAAACCGGAAGGACGGGGGATCACAGATTGTCGTTACTTTCAGAATGAAATTGATCGATCTTTAAACCAAGAAAAAGCAACATTACAATATACCCAATGGTGTCCTGATTTGATCGATCGTTACATAGGAAAATCATTAGACATAAATATCGGGCGATTTGCCCATGTTTCCACCTTTATGTACAGGGACACAGGGGTGATGAGTGATGGGATCATGGTTACGTTTGGAGGCGAAACAAAAACTTCTTTATCAAATTCTGTTTGGTATTTGGCAAAATTGCCAATTCCAAGTCTCCCAACAAATGCCCCAGCATACATGGAGGAAATGTCGTCCGAATTTCTATGTATGAAGGTATATGCAAGCGATGAGGTATATCCACCACGCAGAATTTGCCCGAAGAATAATAGATTTGTAGATATGAAAGGCGAGCTACATTCTGGCAAGCTGTTACCGCAGACAGAATGTTTGTGGATAATTGAACCAAATATCACATCGAAAAACTACATTATTGTTTTAGATGTACAAAGGTTAGATTTAGCAAACCCTCCATTTACATGTGAAAGCTATGTTACCATTACAGACACTAGCAATGTAACTGCTATGAATGAATATAATGTTACAACAGGGGGAACAGTTCTGTTTCACGGATGTTCCACAAAAATAATGCCCACCACAAGATTTGCCGGTATTAAAGGGAAGATGGTGATTAAAATGTATTATGAAAACATGTGTCCATCACATAGCGGTTTTGATGCAAATTACACTGTACGTGAAGTTGAAGACGGAGCGCTTGGATGCGAGGCATTAGAGAAGTGTAGTGGTCATGGAGAATGCCAAGCCGGCATCTGCTTTTGCGTCAGGGGCTATTTTGGGGCTACTTGCGATTCTACATGTAATCCTAGAGACAAAGACTGTATTAAAAATGGACTACAGGTAGAGGAAGTAATACCACAGCCAAGAAGTGGGCATGTAGCAGTTCATGCATTTAAGGAAAGTTATACTAAAGTTGCACATCGAACTTATTCAAGACAGATCTCTGATCCTGTGCGAGCAACGGCTGACGATTTGATATCAGCACAAGGTGACATTGCAAAAATATATGCCCAGGACTGTTGTAAGTGTCATGATCGTCCTAACAATCCTTGTACAGTACCCGACAGAGAAACGTGCGAGGGAGATTGGATCGAGGGATGTACATGGGATCCCCATTTTACAATGCAAAGAAAAATACTTTTGCAAAGGGAGCTCCAATCGTTTCAGTGCTCTGCTACAAAGGCTCCAGCTAGAGACTCTCAAGGTAAGGACCAAAATAAACTTAGTTGTGCGATCCCAGGTAGCGCAGAAGCTATTAGTGGCAGGACAGATGCGATAAGAATGTTAAAAAGGGAGATAACAAGCAAAGATGGTACACGGGTCTTTTTTCCCGAGGCGGGGCAAGATGAAGTTTGTAGAAGTACATGGCAATTTCCAGACAAATTCAAACTCGCATTTGATTGTGTATCTAAAAAAGCTGAAATTGATGCTCAACCGCAGTTAAGATGGGGAGAGGCATGGAGTGATTCTCGCATTTGCAAAAATACAACCGATTGGATCCCACAAAATGCAATAGCAGAAGAGGTAGAAGAAGAATTTTTAAGAGCATTTGGCCAGGATGTCAAAGTCACAATTAATTTAGGATATTCTGTTAGTATATTAGCTTTAGGAGAAGCTAAGAAAGAGGAGCAATTGGAATGGCATGATAGTGTAAATTTTGGTGGTGGTTGCACCGGTCGGGGAGAAATCGCGTGCCAGGCCAGACAAAAATGTAAGACTGATGGTCATAATTCTAGAGTTTCTGTTTTTTGTGATTCAGGTACAAAAGGTACACCAGAATACAACCAGCAATGTGTGTGCGAGAATAGTGGCCCCATCGAGCATTTACCTGAGGTGTGTTCGAAAACGGGAAGTAATGTTGTCACCATTGAATTTAAAACAGTTCCAGAATGCCATGGTTTAGATGCTAAATTGCCTTTTTGTGACATGCCGCACTTATACATGACTGAAAGAGAGAGTGATCTTACCATAGCATTTTTAACTGATGCTCAAGCTGCTTCTGATTGTCAATACGAGGCTAAACATTGTGGATGTAACTGTAAAAAGAATGGCATTTCACCATATTATGTAATCATGAAAGGGAACAAGTCTCGCGAAGTTTTTTACAACGATATTACTCAAGAAGTATCATCTCACACTGATTCTCACTATGCCGAGATGAACCAATCTAGACTAGTTAATGACTCGTTCTGGACAGAGCCGATACGCGTTGAAAGAAGCCAAATTGATTTTATTATGCCCGAAGGGATTACATACAATAGTACAGCAGTGTTGAGACGAGATGAGGGAGGTTCTCATTTATGTTCTGAAGTATGTGCATATATATGCGCGGACAAATGCCCCGATGGTAGTACTACTACATGCAGTCTACCTAGTACTATCAGTAAAGTTTGCGGTTCTAACATAAGCACCGGTTGTGGATATGATAGCAGCCAATCTAAAAACTGTTATATAGCTTTTTGGGATGCATGGGAATGTGGTTTTTCGACTTCGTTAAATTGTTATCTTGGCCCACAATACCATACACCATACAGCTATGAAAAATTTCTGATTCTTGAACAATTTTATTTACGAGATACAATCGAGGAGGATGGAATAGCCGTTTTACAAGGAAATAACACCGCCACGAAGATTTTATCGGACTCTTATGAATCAAACAGCAGCACTTGGGGCGAGGGTGCGCAAATGGTTATGTTTGGGGGTTGGAATGGAAACAATAGTTTAAACGATCTTTGGACTTTATCTGTGCAAGAACAACTTGGGAATGCACCATTAAATAGATCGTGTAAAACAAAAATTGTTAGTACTGGAAACTCCTATGAATTAATTCAAGTACCATCAACCGAATACGTAATCCGCCCTCGATTCGGGTTTGAAGTTGGTGATATTGATTACATGCCTTGCTCAAATATCAATTGGACAAAGCATGCATTTTTCCCGAATTTTCATAAAATAAACAAATGGAGGAAAATCGATGAAACAATAACTGGTGCTCCTCCTGCTCCACGTTATTTTCACACAGTGTCTAAATTTGGCAATTATGAGCAAGGCGATGGATACAGCAAAGACAGATATCGAATGTTAGTTTTTGGTGGATTTAGTAGTGTAGATGGTAGAGGGAGAAATGACTTGTGGGAGTTAACGCTTCCTGCTCGCAACCAAGACAAACAAGCATTTAAATGGACCGAAGTAAAAACGGATGGAGACATACCGCGAAAGAGGTGGCAACAAGCAATGAGTACTTTAAAGCGTGATTCCGGCAATTACTTGTTTGTGTATGGCGGTTGGGATGGCCAATCCGTATTAAACGATATGTACATGATAACGTTGGATTCTCCATACAATACAACTTTGATCTGGAAGCAATTTGGAAATACACGCGGATCCTGGCACATGACACATTTTGCTATTCCATTTCTTCCGTTTGATTCTTTAGCAGGCTTGCCAGGCTTTAAAGGGTATCACGTAGTAGAAAATGAACTTCCAATACGATATGGGCATGCTATGATTTCATTAACCTCAACTTTCGATGGAATTAATGAAACAAGGGATGTCTTAATGTCATGGAGTGGTGCCCTGGAAAAAGAGATGTCGAGAGGTTTAAATACTGACATATATGGGCTTTTCTGGGGTGGTAAAGCTACAGCTGGATATTACATTTGCCCAGATGTAGATGTTGCATGCGCACACCCAACTTACAAAGGTATTGGTAGTTTGACATTTAGCTACAATAGTTTACGAGTTAGTCATATATTAGCGTTCGTGTTATTTTTATTCACAAACTATCGAATGTAAATATATGACGAGTAATAGCGACTCTGTACAAAATAAATATTAGTATATATACATGTACTTTCGTAAATATTTTTTTTTCTACTTGTAGTAGTATGCATAGTTCAAAATAGTATTTTAGTACGAAGCCGCACGTACGAGTATTATAGTTGTTGTATAAAATTAAAAATAATATATACTCGTATTAGTATTTACGAAAAGAGTTTGTCCTCCGACGCTATTAAGACACGCTAGCCAGCTAGATACGTTAACTTATTATGTATCGTAGAGAGGATCCTCTCTACCACACGCTATATAGTACTTCGTAGTATATATAATATATTATACACTAATTAGAGAATTATTTTATATATACGCTTCGCTCGCAGTGCTAAGTTTATATGCTCAGGTACCCGGAGTAGCTACATATAGTTGTTCTTTTATATTACTGTATGTGGTTGTTATAAAACTGATTTTGGTTGTTAAAGTAGAGCTACGAGGACTATACTCCAGTACACTCTTTTCAATTTTTTTGGTTTTTAATTGAATTTAAGGAGAAATATTTGTATTGTCACACTTCATATTACTATTCTACTTTAATTTGTACCAAGTCCACCTGGATTTTCCTATTGTAAATAGTATTTATTATTTATTATTATTAACTAGAGGAGGGTCTCCCGTTGGTCGACAGAGGCCTAATTTCATGCTTGATAATGTAAGAAGTACCCTGTCCTATTTGTATTATTCAACCTCCTTAAAAGTAAGGTTTTTGACGGAAAAGTTTTAAAGGTTTTACTCGAGAGTATTGTAAGTGAAGTAGGATACCTATCGATAAAGTGTCATTTATGAAAAAGATAGGATTTTTTTGAAATTTAAGTACAAAGAATAGTATTGTTAAGGAGGAGCCTTGAACCAACATTTTATATTTTTAACTAGAGGAGGGTCTCCCGTTGGTCGACAGAGGCCTAATTTCATGCTTGATAATGTAAGAAGTACCCTGTCCTATTTGTATTATTCAACCTCCTTAAAAGTAAGGTTTTTGACGGAAAAGTTTTAAAGGTTTTACTCGAGAGTATTGTAAGTGAAGTAGGATACCTATCGATAAAGTGTCATTTATGAAAAAGATAGGATTTTTTTGAAATTTAAGTACAAAGAATAGTATTGTTAAGGAGGAGCCTGTTTTAAAGGTTTTACTCGAGAGTATTGTAAGTGAAGTAGGATACCTATCGATAAAGTGTCATTTATGAAAAAGATAGGATTTTTTTGAAATTTAAGTACAAAGAATAGTATTGTTAAGGAGGAGCCTTGAACCAACATTTTATATTTTAGTTGTTTAATAATTATTTTGAATGCCAGGAATGATGAATGAGCACATGACAAAACATTGATGAAGAGAGGTTGCAGAGAGGGAAAGTAAGAACGACTAATTGTATAGTATATTCTATATTATATGTGCATATGTATGTTGGGGAAGCAATACATTATATATATTGTAGAACGAACCATATCGAAAGAATAAATAACAAACTGGAAGATATACATAAAATATAGACACATATACGTACAACATGAGTAGCAATAGTGATTATTATAAAATATTAGGAATATCAAAAGATGCAAGTGAGGCAGACATTAAAAAAGCATATAGAAAAGCAGCTTTAAAATATCATCCTGATAAAAATACAAATAACAAAGAAGAGGCGGAAAAAAAGTTTAAAATGGTAGGTGAAGCATATCAAATTTTATCAAATCCAGATGAAAGGGCCGCGTATGATAAGTACGGAAAAGCTGGTGTAAATGGAGGTGGAGGTAGTGCAGGAGCTGGTGGTATGAGACACTACACAGAATTTTCAAGTACTGAAGCAGATGAATTATTTAGACAATTTTTTGCAAGTGGTGATATGGCAGATATATTTAGTAATATGGGACAAGGTGGAGTTCGGGGCATGCGTACTGGCAACGGACCGAGAGTTGTATTTCGTTCATCTGGTTTTGGACCGGGTGGAATGGCATTTAGTTTTGGAAATACAGGAATGAGAGCTGCTGGGCGGCGATCAACATCATCGTCAAATGAAAACCAACAAAATCTTCGAATACCGTTTCGTTCTGTTTTAATTTTTGCTTCCTTCTTGTATATATTAACCGATTCATTCAGTCTCTTTATATTAATACTAATGATGTATTTCTGCTCATAAAGTAGTGTCGTTATCAAATGAGACATATTGAATGGTTGTACGAAGTAAAGAATTTAAAATCATAATGATATGTCATGTACATCGTATTTTATTTTTATCAGTCTCTTTATATTAATACTAATGATGTATTTCTGCTCATAAAGTAGTGTCGTTATCAAATGAGACATATTGAATGGTTGTACGAAGTAAAGAATTTAAAATCATAATGATATGTCATGTACATCGTATTTTATTTTTAAATTAAATTTTAAATATTTTTATATATTTAATCAATATTAAATTATTAATTATGATACCTGTATATTATAATGATAGTTATTACGAGTACAGAGTACAATCTATAAAGTTATATTACGAAGCGTATAATAATTTTACTTCCCGGTGGTGAATAATATGCTCAATACTCAGAATATTATACTCTGAAGACGACAATATAATGATAGTTATTACGAGTACAATCTATAAAGTTATATTACGAAGCGTAATAATTTTACTTTTTACTTCCCGGTGGTGAATAATATGCTCAATACTCAGAATATTATACTCTGAATAATTATACGAGAGTATCATATTATTCTCTCTCTCTCTCTCTCTCTCTCACCAAGATGAATGCCATCCGGAATACATTTGTGCTAAATTTTCAGTCTTACAAGCATCTTTTACCAGGCGATCGACTTGGTTCTCTATAGTCAACGATGTCTTTCCACCATAATCATTTCCGGTTAATTTATCTTGAACACGCTGTATAATCTTTAAAGCTTCGTTATTTAATTTTTCATCATCTTGAACATGATCATCATTACTATCGGCATCTAAAGGCTTCAATTTATTTTTTCTTTTTAAAGCATCTTTTGGAATGATAGACATTGCTTTCATCGCACTTTTGACACTCTGCAAGGCTGTTGATGCTCTTCGTTTAAAGGAACTTCGCCGCTTTTTTTTTACGCCATCATTGCTGCCACTCTTGTTTCCAGATTTGACTGCCGCGTCAGCTGCATTCATTAAATTATTACCATCCACATCAGCCTCTTCCTCCTCCGTTAAACCCCAATTTACTAGTGGATCGTGAACAAACGCCTCTAGCATAGTCATCACGGACTTTTCATTTTCCCTCATAACACGTATGACCGATTCGCATGTCAATTTATACGTGCCTTCAATTCCACTTACTGCCATAGCATTGATTAACATACGTGTTAAGCGAAAAGGTACTTTTTCTGGAAATCGTTCACGGTTAATAGCAACTTCAAAACAATCACCGAAATCTATATGGACAATTTGACCCGTAGTCCGCTCTAGCATTAAATTACTTGGATGTCTATCACCAAGTCCAAGTATATAACCTACCATTGACATGACGGCTAAAGATGTTGTATATTTGATTCTACGGTTATGCCACACCTCCGCATTTGGGCTTTTTAGCCATAATATTCGTTGTAAATCGTGACCCCTCGTTTTCAGCATGACGTTTTGAAAAATATCCACTTTTTGCATGATTGTTAAACTTTCATATGCAGCTGGATCCGGCACACGGCCTTCACTAGCTTCGCTACACATTAATAAATTTTCTAATTCTACATTAATCGCTCGCTCCTCCCTATATTCTTTGATAAGATTCAACAATGTATCGCAACGGTGGACCCATTGTACCAATCCAACCTCGTGCGACAATGGTATGACTGCATATCGCTTAATGGATAGGTTTTTTCTTCTAGTGTTTCGGTCATTAGTTAAGAATGAATTTACCAAACCAAATAATTGCATTACACGCTCGTCTTGCCTTAAGTCTTCGTTTCCCTTTAACAGATATGTATATATTTCCCCATCATCTCCAAGTATTTTCATTGACCGTGGGTGTTGCTTAGATACCATCACTTTTAATGTTGGTAAAAACTTTGAGATCGATACTACTTGTTGAATTCCACTACCACTGAAAGAGCTTTTATCGTGTGAGCTTGATTGACATGGGACCGCAATTTGTAAATTGTGTGCATGAAATAACCATGGCGATGAATTTTTTAATTCTATTTTGGATAAAGGCATCTTTTGAGGTTGTACGTTTTTAAAGACCTTGTAATAAATGTCCCATGCTTGTTGTATGTACGATAGCTCTCGTTGTTGCTCCTGTCCATTCGGTGCCGAGACAGTGTTCAAGCTGTCTTGAAAACGAACGCACCAGCTCCATGCTTCAAGCAAATCTCTGCTATGGCTATGAATGAAGCCTATCTCCCGAATCGACAAAGGTTCATTTGATAATGTTCTACCGGTAGATATACATGTATTCAAACTCTCATGCATTGGTTGTAGGACATCCAACATACCTTCCACATCGTTTTCATTGAAAAATTTCTTACACGCCTCTTCTAATGCATCATGCCACATTTCGTGCCATAAAACAGAAACTCGAATAAGTTCTTGGCTAACCTGTGCAGCTTGATCAAACAAGGATTTGTAACTAGTCTGTAGCTTTCGTAACACTTCCTCTGCCGCTGCTTTTCTATTTTTAGATCTTGAGTTAGCAGCAACAGTCAGCGGATATACAAGTGCTTGTGGATATTTCATCCCCACGCGATACAACAACGTACCAATCATAGGCCAATTATCGCCATTCACAGTTGGCCGTTTGTCCAATTGAATGCGGGCGATTAATTGCGGCAACACGCTCAACCATGTGCTTGGTAAGATTGTATCAATGCATTGGCTAATTAACTCCTTGATTCCCGGCCTTAAACCATAAGTAAACCATAACGTTAATAGCCGCAATATATCTTCAATTACTTCGTTATGCTTTCCATTTCTATCTACTTTTCGTGATAATTGTATAGCTTTCACAAAACCCGTAATGGCATTTTTTAAATACGTCGAGAGCTGTTCACTATCACTCTTAGACATAGTCTTGGTATTTGTATCGCTTGCATCACTGTTGTTTCTTTCACCTACGATGCTCTCCGTACTCACGCTATTATTTTTATTTGCTTCGCTACCATCACCATTGGAACCATTGGAATCGATTTTACTGCGTAATTTTTCATTATTATTATCATTATCAGTATTGCTATCGTTACCATTATTAGACCTATTGTATCTATTGTTACTAGGACTAACATCATCAAAATATTTGATACAATAGAAATTCGCTAAACCCCATGAATGCCAAGCTACATAATTTTCACCATCTTCCAATGTTGCATTTTCAAATGGAAGCAGTGCACTTACAATCTCGTGAGAATCTCGATACATCTCTTGCCTCCAATTACCCAATGTTAAATATGCATTACGGAGTACATGGTCCTTTTTGAATTCCTTCATGTATAAGTCAGGCTCCTGCTTCATTACTGCTGTGACTGTGTCAATTAATCCCTCTAATAGATTGATGGCGGTTTTACCCATTGAGTCCATATGCCATAAATGCTTCAAATACTCCAAACCAACCAAAGGATGCAACAATGATTTGCCGTTGTATTCATTCTGATCGTTTTGCCTATTTATTTTAACAAAACCAATTCCAATCAAACTTTGCAACATATCTACATTACTTTCTCGGCGCACAAGGGGTGTAACGGTTGACAATTTCAATACCCTTGTAGCATGATCACCCTTGTCACCACATAGCTGTAGCAATGAGCTATTGTTAGTTCCAAATGCTTGTAGAACTTTGATTGATATAGATTCACGCCCATCACGCTGTGCAATCTGTGCTAATTTCAGCCACCGCTTCCGATCTTCTTTATCAGGATCTACTAATGATCGAATCGATAGAAATCTAACGTAATAATCGACATGTTGATTGCATTTATCAAGTCGTGTACGCCACAATTGTTTCATGGATGATAAATAATACATGCTAAGTTTCTCGCCATCTTTTGACGCAACCATATTATCAAATGTTTTTGATGGAACCATACCCCCATGATTACAGTATATGTTGTGTTCCTCGCTTTGTTTTAACTCTTGTTCAAATGCACGAAAATGTAATAATTCCTCGAGTTCAACTAACTCCTGTGCCTTACAAATATGCATGTACATGCGGCTGTACGATTTATGTGCCATTTCTTTGATTTCTTGTGCTAATATTTCAGACGCTCTATCAATAT
The DNA here is from genome assembly GCA_900128395.1 of Stramenopiles sp. TOSAG23-2. Lineage (NCBI taxonomy): Eukaryota > Stramenopiles sp. TOSAG23-2. The sequence continues at coordinate 16,513 of LT649337.1, read as the reverse complement.
ATTTCTTTGAAAACGTTAGATGCTCCAATTTTAAACCAACCACACCTCGATATAGAGCGCCACGATACGATTCCGTATCTATATAGGAAGCATACATGTCAAATTTTTGCCAATTTGTCATGCTCCATGCAGCTGTAGCCCCCATCATCGCCATTGCTTTTTGGACGCCTTTTAAGTGTCGTTCCAATGGCGATAACATTTGTGCATCAACAATATTTTGCATTTGGATATCCGATTTCTCCATTGTAATTGAATTGGTTCTAAATATATGTCCATGCATATTCAATTTTTCACCAAGAACATTCCATTCATTATTCAGCATATCATTGACTTCCACATAACGCCCTAAGGATATTAAACATTGCAACTTACCAACAGTTGCAGTATAATATTGTTTAAGACCATCATCTTTTCCTGCGGCATTTTTCATTTGCGCCTCATATTTTTCCAGTGCATTTTCCCACTGTGATAATGAAACGAAAAACCGTACACGTGGATTTTCCCCCATAGAATCAAAGGAGAGGTCATTTGTTTTCATGATAACCCCTTTTGCTGCATCTGGTTGATCAAGAGCTTGATTGATATCGACCAAATCTTTAGTAGAATCTGCTGGGTTTGTTCTAAATTCATACTCTTTATAATACAGTGCCTTTGCATACGCTTGTGATTTGATTGCCATATTTCCTAAAGTAGCAAAATCGATATCTGCACTTTTGATTCCAACTACTCTTTCAATATGCTCAATCACATCCAACAACTTCTGCAAAACACTTTTTGGAACATCTATTATTTTATCTGTAGCCTTGTTGTCTCCAATCCCTATCCCAATACCTAATTTAGTGCAAATTTTGTTAAAAAGTGCTTCTAAATGTGCAGCAGGAATGTGATGAGTTTTCATTTTATCCCATACAAGTAGAAACGATTCGTTAAATAAAATTTCTGCTAAAGGTACATGCTCAACTGCAAGCATGTAGCAAGTTTGATACCAAATAGATGGAGAGTGTTTTAGCACACATAATGACAATTTATAAATCCACTCTTCCCAATCAGCATCGGTACTATTTCGCTCAATACCCAATGCTTTTCTAATTGGGGTTGGGTCAAAGTTGTATTGATTATATACCGGAACATAGTCTGCTCCAGCACAATGCTTAAAATTGTTATGCTTCACGTAATTTGTAAGATCAACTTGTTCTCCACCCATCATAATTGCACTTATAGTATTTTTATAAAGACTTTCTATATGCTTCGAAACTTCTAACTGCTGAACAATATCCTCAACAGTGAGATAGAAGACCATAAATTTACTTTGAAGACCATATGCAATAGCGCACAACGCCCTTACCAACCTATTGTTAATAGTTTGAAGTACCATTGGATTGTCCGCATAAAAATTAGCTTGACTTCGTCGTGTGGTTTTTTTTGCTAATCTAGATATGCATGCAATAATTAAATTTGCCCCTTCATTTAAACTCATATCCACTGATATTGTTTCAATTAAATCCAAACTCTTTCCTAGTATAGGCACATCGTTAATGCCATACTCACACGTCCGTATCAACATGGAGACTAATTCTGGCATTTTGTAAATTAAATAACGATGGAATTGATGCAAACTTATTAAAATGCTTGTAGTTGTTATTCTTCTTTCTCTTCGTTCATCCAATCGCATTGACGCAATCAATGCTTTGATTAATTTTACAATAGCATGTCTGTATTCAATACTTATGGAATGCTTTAAATTTTCCTCAGCTATACCATTCTTTTCTACTCTACTCAATTTCTGTGGCAAAATACTAGATGACTGATTACCTACAGGGTTGAGTAGAGGATTTTGTAAGGCAGATCCAACTGTAGAAATAAGTCTTAAAACGTTTTCTAAATACGATTTTGAAAATGCATTATTTGGAATATTGTTATTATTATTAGTATTAGTAGCATTTTTTTGATTTATGTTGCTATTGTTGTTCAGGCTTACATTGTTATTACCACTGCGATTAAATTCACGATTTATATCCATTCGATTTCCCCCAGATAGCAACGTATCGGCTATTTTCAATTGCTTGATACACAGATCAATAACATCAAAACCATAAGCTTTGCCATACATTCTATAACCATCTAAATAGATTAGTTGGTTTAATAAATCCATGCCAACATCGCATCTAGCATACGCGCCTTTGTAATCAGAAACCATATCAAATTCTAAGGTATCATATGCTTTACATATACAAGGTACAAGTACAGGCATAACATAATTCACTTCTGAAATTTCTAACGACTTGCTTATCACAAGCAAGATTTTAAAAATTTGTTTCGAGTATTTATTGCGTAGTATTGGGTTTTCTAGCATACTTTTTAAATGCGTAACTACAATTATACCATATTTAGATTCAAAAGAAATGGAAGAATCTTTCTTTGCATCTTCAATTAGTTTCATTTCCAACGTATTTGAATCGATTGTTGATGATGTAGCAGATTTGCTGTTATTTGATGACTCGTCGTATAAAAACGCGGGGTCGACTGCACCCAGTATACCAATCGTTCTGATCACCTCTCGTTCAAGCATCTTTGCAGAATTCGAAGAAGCTTTATTTGATAAAATCAATTCAAGCAATGTGTCAAATAAAGTACTGTCCCATTGATAGGGCCCTATTACATACCCTGTGTTTTGGGCAATAATTCCAAGCGTAGCCACTGCAATACGCTGCCGTTCATTGGAGTTGTTTTTTGTCATCGATTCCACAAGATATGGAAATATACTTTTAAAATACGGGCTCACGCTTTTCGCATCTACTCTTGCAATTTCACCAACAAGGCTAATTACGGCCACCGGAACTTCCTTCAATTTTTTCATATTATTAATCTTATTTTCAGAATTAGCATTATAGTTGCCATTGTTACTGTTGCTGTTGTTATTGTTATCAACGTTGGCATTGTCCATAAAATTGCGCTTGGATTCGAAATGATTACTTTTATCGTTGCTAAAATACGTAACCCAAACATTCTCAAAGATGTAGGGTGTAAACTGTTGGACTAGATAGGGATATATAGGCAAGGACTCGATCTCAGGCATATAATTATGCATTTGCTTCAACGCTTCATCTAGTCGTTCAATTGAAGTATCATCAAAATCATTATTCCCCTTATTATGAGTATTATTATCAAAAGAACTACGGTCGTCATTACCAATCGTATACGATTGTTTACGGTGTATTTTTGGCCCCACCGATGCTTGATAAATTGATGTTCGGCCATGAGTATAATTAACTTTTTCGGAAACACGGACTGGACTGTAGACACTCATTGCGCGTATTAAATCACCAAGAAGTTGTGCATTAATATCTAAATTGTCATGTCGCATACCTTGAGTCAATTGAGTAATTATGACACGTAGTGCTGGTATTATTTGGTTGGGTACTTTATGCCCTAAACGTCCTAATGTAATGTAACCATATCGCCTAGACTTTAATCGCTCATCTTGGGTCATTAAAATAACAGTATGGAGATTGTCCTCTATGATCAAATATTGATCAAATATTGGCTGTAAACTAAATTCCTTCACAATTTGTAATCTAACATTTGGCGAAATGTCTGATACTGCTGTAATAAGAACCCGCTCTACTACTTGCATTATTAAATTATTATTACTAGAAGCATTTGCGTTTACAAACACTTTTGCGATAGTCTTACTTTCCAGTTTCGCTAACCCACGTCGAAAGGCTTTACTCGAATGTGTACGTCCTTCCATTTCCTTTTTATTATCCACTATAACAGAAAGCACTAATTTCATGCAACTCAACGCAGCTGCAGCTCGAATTGATTCATTTCCATTATCCATAAATGGCACGACTACATTTAAAACAAACCCAACCATATCGGAAGCGCCTCTAAAATTATAAGTTTGTAATGCATCAAACGCACGTAATTTTAATTCAAAAATTCCCTTTGCCTTACTTTCTAACGTTTCATTGTTGCCCGTAAGTTTATTGAACCCTTTCATAAACCATCCACCACCACCACCACCACCACCGCCGCCGCCGCCGCCGCTGCCACTACTGTTAGAATAACTTTTTTGATTGTCGCTACCAGTTGGTGATGATGGCTCTTTAAAACCGCTTGTATTTACATATGATCCCCTCCTTGATACATCAGCAACACCAACTAGCGTGATTGAAATATGACTCAAAAGTCTACTTTGCAATGGTTGTGTCAATTGGGGAATATATTTTACTATAACGGTTAATGATTTAGCCAATTCTTCTTTCAAACCACTTTTAAACATCCCTTCAATAAATGTATAATCTGAAATTGCATTTCTTATTTTCGCAACAGTAGATAATGATTTAACAATTTTTGCAATACAGGTCAAGTAACTGTTACTAGTTTTCTTCAGCGCAGAACCAAGATTTAATAATTTAATAATTGTATCAATAAAATCAACAAATTGATTTTCAATTGTTAATACATCAAATCGTCTAGTTAAATTCATAATCAAATCACCTAATGTAGCAAATCCAATCTTACTTAAATTTTCTTGTTTTGAAGTGATTGAAATTTTAATTTGATTTAATGCGATTGTTAAAAATAGTTTGATTTCATCAATATCTCTAAATACGACAATATGTGGTAATATTCGCAAACATGAGCTACGTACTAAAATATTATTTTTTTTCTTATATAAATTCGGGAAAATCTTTAACAAAGGTTCAATGTATTTCTCGTCTTTCTTTCCTCTATTCATTTTCGTTACCATAAACATTCCTGCATGTTTTAGCAATGCGCGTATAATTGTAAATGCTGCATGTATTTTATAATTAGAAACTTTTCTTGAAATTGTCAAATCTTTCATGGCATTGTCATATGCAGATACATATATTTGATCAATTTGCAAATGGGTATGAGTTGTATTATTTCGATTTTCTAAAAGTACAAACGATGCAGCTAATGCTTTTTCTGCTGCAAATCTAACATTTTCTTTTTCATCACACAAAACGTCGTATATATTGGTAAAAAAGTCATCAATATAATGGAAAAAAATTGTCGGTGCATTAATGGCTATTTGTTCCAATACTAACGTCGCAACTAAACGTTTAATGGAATTATTTTCGCTATTAGATGAACCACCACGTTTTGTATTATCATATGCACGTTTTACATCATCTTCTAATAATCTAGATGCAATGAGTGTGCCAGCAGATCGTATAATATGACCTAATGTCAAGGCTGCAAGTTTTGCAGTTTCGATATCAGTATTTTCACCATTCAAAATATTATTTACATATGTATGAAAAAATAACAAGATCCTTCGATCTGCATGTGATTGACAAACATCTGTTACCTCATCAATCCCAAGTAAACAACCACGCAATGCATCAATATTATCACTATTAACCATTTCTGCAAATTTTTTCCTTACTTTTTCAATTAATTCGTTAAAACTGCGAGAAGATCGTTCTCGCGATTGTTGTTCAATAAATTCACGCAACGATTTTGCACCATGCAGGCGTACTTTACTATCCTGTGATGATAATGCAGGAAAAAATTCTTTCACACGTTCTACCGTATAATTTTTACGAAAATTTTGCATATCATTTTGTTGCTGAAGGAATGGGAGTGGAGTTGCCATAGTTGCCATACTATACATTTTTTTATTTAATTATATTATATTTATATTTGTAATAAAAATAAAACTTATATATGCGGTGAGAAAATAAAACAAGAGATAATAAAATATATAAAGGAAGCACACGCAAGTAGTTGGAAAACAAGTTCTTCTTATAGTATATATTATAATATAAATATCAAATCGTATTTATATATCTATCTCCCCAGATATATATGTGAATATATCCTACATATATGCATCCATATCTTCTTCCAACAAAGGAAAGATTTCTGAAATAATCGTGCAAAAAAATATATTAAGTATATATATTTGTATACTAATAGCTAATAGTTCTGTCAAATAAAATTGGAATCTTAGTATACTAATATATATACTTAATATATTTTAAAAGAAATTTTTCCGTGTGTAATGCTGTAAGCATGCTGTACGCCAGGTAAGATTATTAATACTTTTTTTTTGTTATTGCACACTACCCTTTTCATCAGAGTACATAAGAGAGAATATTTGTAGTGTCATAACGTATTGAAGCCTATTAACTATTTCCAATGGGGGCATTATACCATTTTGACGGTTTTTGCATCAAAACAAAATATCCGAAAACTTTGGTCGTCAGAATACTCTCTACGAAGAATAGGCGAATTTAAATAGAATACATCAGTGGTGAAGACGTGAAGACTACGAGCATCTATACTTTAGACTAGAGCTAGCTCTAGCTATCCTCTCCGGCGGGCTCTCGTGCTCTCGTGGGAGAAATCGACCCCAGGGTTTATTTAAGGGATTTATTTTTATAAACTTGCGATCTCCGTAACTACTGATTTTTACACCAATTTGACACATAAATCGATTCCACACATAAAAAACAAATCGATTCTACACATAAAAAACTTTTATATACATATATCAAACATATAAATCAGACAAGTAGAATTTGAATTACAAGGAGATGAATGTGCGCTAAAATCGATTAAATGTCATACTCTGCAACGGTCATTACATTAACGGTGATGTATTCATATTAAACTGATTTAGATTATCATTTAATTTGTTGTCGTATTTTCTCTACGTTCTCGTCTGCGTCGTCAGACGACTCTTTCCCGAAAGAAAGTTAGCTATTCTGCGTCGTCAGACTCTTTCGATAAAAGAAAGTCTGTATATTGTATATTGCATTGCCACAAAAAAAATCTTCTTTTTTTGTTAATAAAAAAAATATAAAATCTTCTAATACAAATATACAAACGGATACAGGTTTTTTTTTCATTCATTCATTTATTGAACTATTTTTTTTTTTCCCCATGAGAAATATAATTGTAGCGTGAATCCATCAGTTGCCATATAAATATTTTTTTTATTTCACAAAGATAGATAGTTAAAATCATACGGTGCGTGTGTGTGTATATAAAGGATATATAAAAAAAACAAATGTCACACATATCAGTAAATCATGTACTAAAACAACATATATCAAGACAAGGAATGTTATTTTGTCCAATGGATGGGACATTATTATTAGTAGATAGTGATCCAAATGAAGGCCCTTTATGTTTTACTTGTAGAACGTGTCCATATAAATTTCCTGTTGTACAAGAATTCATTTTAAGAACCAATTTAAACCGAAAAAAAGTAGACGATATCATGGGTGGGGCAGATGCCTGGAAAAATGTCGATCAGACGGATGCAACATGTCCAAAATGTAGTCATCCGAGAGCATATTTTATTGAGTTACAAACAAGATCAGCAGATGAACCAAGTACTTTTTTTTATAAATGTGTTAATTGTGGACATCAGCATAGGTCTGGTTAAAAAAATGCCAAAACAGAACAAATAAAGGACGCGCGCACACAAACACATTTTTGTCAACTCTCTCTCTATATATATGTGTGTGCTGGTAAAAGAAATAGTTTTTTTAGTAAAATTTAAAAATAAATATTTATAAAATGTAACATGATGTAAAAAATAATTTTTGAATACTTCTTCGGACTCCGGACCCGTACATATACGAGGTCGTATTATAAAATATTTTTAATATTTTTAATTAATACGAAACGCTTCGTATAAAGTTACATATTTCTAATATAAATCTTATGCATATACTTCTTCGGACTCCGGACCCGTACATATACGAGGTCGTATTATAAAATATTTTTAATATTTTTAATTAATACGAAACGCTTCGTATAAAGTTACATATTTCTAATATAAATCTTATGCATATACACTCCTCTCTCTCCTTCGTACGAACCGTTCGTATATTTATATTATCTCTTTATCATTTTAAATATAAAATATATATACCGAATATTTATATAATCTCTTTTATATATATATATATATAAACAACCTATACGCACACGTTGTACCTTGCCCAGCTTTCTTTTCTTTTCTTTTCTTTTCATAATATTTCTCGTGTGAATTTCTTTTTTTCTCTCTCTCTATCTCCTTCTTTTTTTTCTTTTTTACAAGCTACTATTATTTCCATCACGATATTTATCAAGAAAAGCTTCATGAAATCTACTCGTTCCACATTTACATCCATATTGGTTTAGTTCCATGCCATTTCCATGCTCACAGTCAAACAAATAAATCGCGCAATATGGTCTATAGCTAGTAGATGCAGACACTCCTGATTTTTTTGAATTCCAAAACAGATTTAAATAAGACATCCGCCAATAACATCCCTGCGGCGTGTCACTTTCATATTTTGAAACTGGAGCTTTGAATCCATCCATTGTTGCTATTCCCATGCACTCTCCCTTTCCAGATACGAAAGTTCCCCCTGGTAAAGAATCACACTTACCGCTATAGATCCTTTGGTACATAACTTGCTTCTGGTTGCATTGACCTTTCTTCTTCCCACTTACGCCGCTGACATAACAAAATTGTCCAGCTGAACATTCTGTTGTAGCACCACTTCCACCACATTGGCAGTTGGATTCGACAGGCTTACTCGCATTTGTGATAGCACAGGTAGGGACTTTGGCGCATCCTGATACACTGCTACAGTATAGGCCTGTATTTTCAGTACACAGGGAGTCGCCACATATGCAATATGGCATGTTCGAATTACTCGTTTTTCCATCTTGAAATTTACATGTAGGGGCACTTGCACACAAACATTTGAATGCATCACAGTCTCCACCTTTTTTTTTAGCGTTAAACATTAAAGTCCCAGAACCTTGTTTATAGCAACCCGGGGGAAGATCCTGTGAATTAGCATTACTTGCTGTATCATCAGCAAAATCTAGATCTTTTGCAGCATTATTGCAATCCGTTTGATCAAAAATATACCCTGTGTTGTGTTCGTCATTACAATTGCTATTTTTCCAACTGTATGTTACTGATTTTTTACTGCATCTGTTTTCTGCTGAAGTTTGATCAGAGAAACAGTACAGACCAGTATCCTCTGTACACAACTGGCAGATAACCGTAGAATTTGTCACCACCCATATAATTCGTCTGCACCACTTTACTGGTACTGCCACACGTACAACTTTCACTGTTTTTGTAACGCCCATCACGACTTGTACAAAGCGGCAATTGATTGCATTGGTCAACAGGTTGATTTGCTACAGTTCCTGCTACTGTGCAATATCGTCCAGATGCTTCTGTACAAACAGATTTTCCGCACATGCAAGTGTCACTGTTGTTCTTTGTTCCCGACGTGTCGTTGCAAACCGGGCCTTTGAAACATATGCAATCCATTGTTTTCAAAACATTATCATGTGCTCCGCATACTGTGTCAGTGTCTTTGGTATTGGTTGTAATTGCTTGTTGGGAATTTACAATACCTTCTGAGTCATGAAGGCAACCAGATGCATAATCACTTGATTTAATTATATATTTCGAGCAATCTACATCAGCACCAAATGACGAACTTGAAGGGCACTTGTAAAAGCCTTTATCATCTTTCGACACTGGAGTAATATAGCCTAGTTTTTTTCCAGCCTCCATACAACTCCAATAGTCTTGTATTTCATACTGTCCTTGAAAATCACTGCAAGTTCCATTGGATAATACAATGAATGAGTTGGAATTTGCAACAACAACTCCTTTTGCCAATAAAAAAAATATCAAAAATGGTAATAATAATAATTCATTGTTGCATATTTTATTATTATTTATCGTCTTGTTCATTATCTTTTCTATATATTCAATTCTATCTATATCTGTTCCCCCCCCCCGCCGGAAAAAAAAAAAGGAACAAACAATCCAGGGTAAATAAATATATATATATGTAGAATTTATGATAAAAAAGGATGTTTACTGTTGATGATTTTTTTAAAATATACATAATTTATAGCTATAATAAAAAAATAGGTGGTTTACCACCGGTGGTAGGTTGTAGTGAGATTGATGACAGGATTATAGCACAGAAGATGGCAGATTTGGACCAGGAAATGCCTCTGGTTAAATGGTGTCCAGAGAAGGCCCTGGGATGGGAAGGCTGATGGCAGATGTGGCAGATTGATTATATTATTGCACGAGACGCGATCCGTAACTTTTATTATTCTAACAAGTATAATATTATCATTAAAAAACGGTGTCTCAGCCACACCAAAAACAGCGGTTGTGGTGTTGTTTGCTTCATCATAAAATCATTTTAATTTTTTTTTGCTTCTTCTTATTATTCTTTTGCTATTTATAAATATAATATTCCCTGCCCAGCCTGCTGGGCCTGCCCTGAAGTGTGTGGGTGTCAATAATGTATATCTTGTGTTTCTATATGTTGTTTTTAATATTATAAGGATCTATTTATGTGTAATCTTGTAGTATAATATCTTATAGTGTTTATAGTGAAATAGTATCTATTAATGTAGTTAAATTTCACTTAGCAGCTGAGTGTGTACACTTCAAAGGGTGTGGCAAGATTATAGCGAAGTGCGAAAGGCATTCCATCCTTAAACCATTGCCATCTCATAGGATAATTCCAACATCCTATACTAAGACATATAACTACTACTCTCTCAGCCTGTCTTTTTAAGGTTATAATATCTATTTCCTTCAACTACCTTAATTAATACTTTAGTTTTACTACCGATAGCTATCAAACCAACGTCAAATGTAACGCGGAGAGGCCCTACATATTTTGTCAAATTTATGAAGATTTTTTGATAATTTGGATTTTAACTTAAACTAGAGAGGATCCTCTCTAATTTTAACTTGATTTATTAGATTGTTATTTTCAGCAGTATAGAGTGCATAATAATAAAAAATAGAAAAAAAGGGCCACAAAATGAACTATTTATTACTGTAAACTGATGAAAGAAAGATAATAATACAACAACAACAAGAAACAAAAACAACAACAACAACAAAACAGACATATATTCAATAAAATGGAAGAAATTGGATTAGTTATTGATAAAGAAGACAAAAATAAAAATTCATGGTTTGAAATACGAAATATAAGCACAAGTCAAACATCCTCCTTGTCATTCAACAACCCAACATGCAAAGAAGTTATTAAACAGGGTTGCTTTAAAAAAAAAATAATATGTAACAATGTATTGACCCTTATCACGCAAGATAATAGTATTGGTTGGTATAAAAAATATCCATGGATATGTGAAAATTGTTATGAATTCCATAAAGGGAATCGATGGCATTGTGAAGTATGCAAGGCCGACATATGCCCGAAATGTTCATCAGCAGATGCGTCATTACTACAAAATAGTAAAGATGAAAATAAAAGTGGTAATGATGATAATGATGAATTATCTTCAAACATTAGAAAATTTAATCAATCCAATAATCTTCGTAATATCATCAATAAATCTATTGAGGAGGATAAAACGTTTACAATATTGTCTTTTCATTTCAAAATTTCACACAAAAAGTTATCTTGTTGTAAAAAAATTATGATGCATTTATTCGATATTGGATTAATCATGTTTCCGCTTGTAACTTTTATATATCGATTATCACAACCTGAAATGAGATATTTTGATGGTTGTTGTTATGATATAAAAAGTGGTTTTAGAGTTTTTAAAAATGAAAACATAACAGAGCAGGATATTGCAGGTAAATTAAACGAGTTAGACAAACCAATTATGCAAAAAAACTCGTTACAACCATGTCGTTTTGGGCCAAAAATAACAATGGATCAGTGCATAGCTTATAATGGTGGGACAAACGAAGTTAAATATTCAAAATATGAGATTTTTGACTCTAATTATAATATTAGTTTAATGATCTTAATTTATATGTTCTTGGGTGTTAGTGCTGTGAGTTTTTATAAATTGGAATCACTGCGCAATTTCAATTCAATTAATCAGTATCTTATTACACATGGCATATACATTTCCAAAAACGCAAAAAATAATAGTATTGCATTTATGTTCATTTTGGCTTTTGGTTTTGGAATATCATCCTTTTGTTTACTTAGCGGTGTAAGTTACGAACTGCAATTTATGAAATTGCCTCTTAAAAATAATCCAAATGTATTTGCAACATTCAAGATGAAAAATTCTTCTACAAAATATACCAATTTAGGTTTTTTAGAGCTAATTGCATTTGTTTTTACCGAAGTATTTCTTTATTTTGTCCCATTGCTTTTACGTTTGTGGAAGTATGAAAAAAGTCGGTATTTAGATTTTAATTTAAAAAATATTCTCCTTGGAAATGATGAAGAAAATGATTTTAATACAAAACCTTTATTTCAATTTGATGGAAAATATGCAATATCAAAAATTCGAGTAGAAGATCTATCGTTTGGAAGGAATATTTTTAATTACAAAACGAAACCTCATAGTCTTGTTTCCTATCGAAAAATAAAAGCAAAATCAATAGAGGAGAAAAAGTTAATACAGTCTGATTTACAATTTTTAAATTCAAGACCTTCTCAATTTATAGGTATGAGAACAAAAAGCACTGGAGATTTTGGTGGTGGTATACGTGCATACAAGATACCAGGAGCAATGGAAATAATTAATGAAAATAATAATAATAATAACCGTATGAAATCTTGTATGAAATCTTGTATTGATATACCCTTTAAATGTATTTGTGGAAAGTTAACACTTATTGTAATGACATTATCTTGTTTGTTACTATTTGCTATTTTGCAATGGTTAAATGATGGTTACAGTGAAGACAAGTATATTGCAGACGTTTTAGCATCAGATAATATATTCAAAACTATAGAAAATAAAAATAAAAATTTACTCGACGATATTTCTGTATATGGCTTCGTTGGTTACATTTTGCTTTTTTATCTCATATTTTGGATGGTATATTCCCGCTGTATTTTTAAACAGTATGAATTCCCAAGTAAACTTATTCCAAGACGCATGAAACCTCGTTGGTACCATTTGTTTTTTTGTAATTGTTGTTCGCTTTCATGTTTTGTTGGAGTTCCTATTTTATATGTATTATTAGTTCCATCAGAGGTCAATTTTCGTTATGAAAAACAGAATCTAATAATATATAGCAATACTGTCGATGGAAAATCTATTGGTAAAAAAATGTGTATCTCTCAACGACCAGGGGCAAATCCATTGCAACAAAAAAGTATTTTACAAGCATGTGATATAAATAACTTTGCGCAAAATTATGAAAGGGAAAGACTCATTTCTGGCTTTGTGCATATTCGTAATTATAATCACCAAAACCGTTGTTTAGGTGGAAATATTAATTCCGGCCATGTTAGTTTTGTTCCTTGTACCAAAAAAAGACAATGGGGAGGGAAAAAATACGACTTGAACGTAGATGATTTGGTAAATATACATTTAGAATGGTATATAGGAGATAAAAAGCCATACAATATATTTCTGATTCCACGGAAACTAAATAGTATTACGTATTGTTTAGGAGTTGATAATGCAACAAATTCTTTATCTGTATCGCCTGAATTATGTGAGGCTAATCATTTTCTGTCAACACAATATCCTATAGGCTATACAGATTTACGAGAAGCTATGAATCAAAACAGATATTTTGCATACGCATTCTTGTTATTAGTCATATTTCAAAGACTCGCATTTGAAGAAGTTTTTAGTATTATGAAAAATGGTGGAATCTCTGTTAATTCTGTTAAAATGTATCAAGATTTACAAATCAAATCGTCAAAGTATAAAGCACATTTAAAAAAGGATAAAGGCACATTTGCATACATTTTTGAATGGGTTGCATACTTTGTGTTTATTTTCAGTGCCACAGTTTTGATTACTATCGTCGCTCGTTTGAAAACACTGTAAGCTGGCAAGTAAAGGAAGTATCTTGAGATAAAATATATTTTAGAATATGCATATAGAATGATACATATATCTAGATATAATAATATACCTAACGTAATGTACAGTAGTAGATCTAAAAAATAATACATGATGATATTTGTAAAAATCTGATGAAAAATAATGAAAATATTCCATTCTCGATTTCATCATTTCATCATGATTTCATGCTCAACAATGCCAATATTACATTTTTTTATCGATATAACATTATTTTATAATCTTTGCCAAATTTTTTTAACAAAATAATACCAATGCTATTTATATAGTATTTTGATTCTCGACGGCTTCTGATTAACCTTCCTTAACACTACACGGGGAAAATTGTTGCATTAATCGGAGATTTTGTCAAAAATCAAAAATGTTTTATAGATAAATTATTTGATGTTTTGGTGTCCTGTTATGATGTATTCTGATACGAATACGTTGTACTTAAAAAATACAACACTACGGAATATTGATTCGATCTTGACCACGAAATGCACTTTTCGACCATTTAAGTCCATGATCTAATGGTTATTTGGATATTTATTAATTAATTTATTTATTTATTGAGGAGCGAAATAATATACTAGTAGATATGTTTTGTGGTAGAACATATAAAATCATTGATACATATACCATGTTGAGGAGACAATTAATAGGTTGTTCTATACGTTAACAACAACAAAAACAACACCATTAATAATAATAATAATAATATATATATATATATACAGATATAATTTTCAATTAATGGCATTTCATAATATGGCAAGACGTGCAATGTCTACGTACTCAAAAGTATTAACCAAAACATCTATTAATCCAAATGTATTAAATGCAAAATATGCGGTACGTGGTGAAATTGTACTACGTAGTATTGAACATGCAAAGGCGTTGAAATCCAATCACAATTTGCCGTTTAATTCCATAGTCTCATGCAATATTGGGAATCCGCAAGAATGTGGTCAAAAACCTTTAACATTTCCACGCCAAGTAATGTCTTTACTTGACTATCCTGAACTTTTAAAATCACCAGCTGTAAAAGATATTTTTCCAACGGATGTTATTGAACGTGCAGGGAAATATATGGATAACATATCTGGTGGGATTGGTGCCTATTCACATAGTAAAGGGGTTGAAGTAGTACGCCAAGAAGTAGCTTCTTTTTTGGAAAAACGCGATGGTTTCTCGGCAGATCCAGAAGATATATTTTTAACCGATGGCGCAAGTCCTGGCATTCAAAATACTTTAAATATGATTATAAATGGTAAACAGGATGGTATTATGATACCAATACCACAATACCCTTTATATTCAGCAGCAATTGCATTATTAGGTGGTACTCAAGTAGGTTATTTTTTAAATGAAGATGATGGTACTGAAATTGATCGAATTGAATTAGACCGCGCATTGAAAGAAGCTCGAGAGGTGAATAATTTAAATGTAAAAGTAATGGCTGTTATTAATCCTGGCAATCCATCTGGGCAATGTTTAACATATGAAGATATGGAAGGCATATTAAAATTTTGTCATGATGAAGAAATTATTTTACTTGCAGATGAAGTATATCAAGAAAATATATGGCAAAGTGAAAATCCATTTTATTCCTTTAAAAAAGTTTTACGTACTATGGAAAAAGAAGGTAAATTGCCTCAAGGTGATGTTGAATTATTTTCATATCATTCTGTATCAAAAGGTTTTTTAGGTGAATGTGGAAGACGTGGTGGATATATGGAAATGGTGAATATCGTAAGTATTATATATATATATATATTTGGCTTGTTGTATGATTACTATTATAAACAAAAGCAAACTAACAATAATTATTATAAAACATATATATATATATATAGAATAATGATGCAAAAGAAGAAATGTATAAATTAGCATCATTAACATTATGTTCCAATGTTGCAGGCCAAGTTGCAGTTGGTATGATGGTCAACCCACCAAAACAAGGTGATGCTTCATATGAATTATACGAGGAAGAAAAGAATGGTATCTTGAATTCGTTACAAAGGCGTGCAATATTATTAGTTGACGCTTTGAACAAATTGGAAGGTGTAACATGCCAACCGTCCCAAGGTGCATTATATGCCTTTCCATCAATAACATTGCCTGAAAAAGCAATTAAATTTGCAGAAGGACAAGGAAAAGCACCGGATGCATTTTATTGCATGGAACTCTTAGATGAAACTGGTATTGTTGTTGTTCCTGGTAGTGGATTTGGACAAAGGCCAAATACTTTTCATTTTCGTACAACTATTTTACCTCAAGAAGATGAAATTGTACAAGTAATTGAAAGAATGAGTAGATTTCATGAAGCTTTTCTTGATAAATATCGTGATGGAAATAATAGTAGCTTGTAAAAAAGAAAAAAAAGAAGGAGATAGAGAGAGAGAAAAAAAGAAATTCACACGAGAAATATTATGAAAAGAAAAGAAAAGAAAAGAAAGCTGGGCAAGGTACAACGTGTGCGTATAGGTTGTTTTTTTATATATATATATAAAAAGAGATTATATAAAGTGCTAAATATTCGGTATATATTTTATATCTAAAATGATAAGAGATAATTATAAATATACGAACGGTTCGTACGAAGGAGAGAGAGGAGTGTATGCATAAGATTTATATTAGAAATATGTAACTTTATACGAAGCGTTTCGTATTA